>WBNQ01050678.1:0-48308 GCA_013401375.1 Spizella passerina | reverse complement strand
AGATGTAATTTTTTAAACTTCATACAGTTCCGCTGAAATTATAACTGAGTTTATCAACAAATGGTCTAACAAATTTATTATCCTCATAAAACAGATCCCTAATTCTTAAATGAAAATTCAATCAATATCAACAGAACACACCAGTATGACTTCCAAGGCTCAGCCACAAATCCTGCTACCAGACCTAGTTCTGAATCCTTGAAAGCTTGTTTTATTGATGCTTTCAAACCCACTGAGCTGGTGAGAGGTGATGATGCATCTGGTAATAACAGACTGCTTCACCTTTTGATGGTATTACACCAGCAAGTTCAAGACACACAAGCACAGTAATATAACTGGTGTTGGTAAATACTAGTGGGATATTAGTCTCTTGATCAGTTTTTCTAAAAGTTAGTATAATGTTCTTAAGCAAAACAAGAACAATCACAAATGTAAGTAATTAACCCCAGTTTGTTAATTTAGAGCCTGTGTCATTTCCTTTTCAGGTTGTGAAAAGGATGTGCTGATTGAAATCCTAACTCAGCGTTGCAACTCCCAGCGGCTCATGATTGCTGAGGCGTACAGAGACATGTATGGCAGGGTATGACAGAAACACTTGGTGCTTTTATTTCTTCTTTCTCTCCTGTGCAGCTGCCAGCCCTTCTCTCAGGTCACTCACTGGAACCACAAGNATTGAAAAAAATAAATAATTCATCTTCAGAGAAGGTAAAGTCACCATCTACTTTACAGGCACTGGCACTGACCCTTAATCCTACACATGGCATTCATTCTTATGAGAATGTTCAGTCACCCTNCCTGTCAGACAGCTGGCTGGCACAACAGGTTGGCACACAACTTTCTCATTGGCTATTGATACCTCCAAGGGTATCACCTTGTCATTTCTACAGCAGAAGTGTTTTCTGCCACACAGAGTTAGAAAAGGGCGGGAAAAATTCCTTCTTCTACAGGCCATTCTTCTCTATTGACCAACCTAAAACATCTGAACAGACTTTCTTCCTTTATGTGCTTTTTTGGAATAAATAATAAAATAGTATTGTAACCAAAGAAAAACACCATAGACAAGATTTACAGGCTTTTTACCTTACTTACATAATGATTAACGTTCACATCTCAAGCACTGAGTCTCACACCTCATTCCGTATAGTCCCATGTGTACATTAAGCACAATAGCCATCTGACCTGCTTAAAGGTATGATCTTTGAAAACTGTTCAAATTTAAGACAAAAAGTTATTTCTAAAAAACTGTAATTTACCTGTATTTACTGTATATAACAATGGAATTGTTGCTATCTGAGTTCTTAAACATACACAGATATTTATCCTCATTCTATTTCCAGATCTATTGTTGCTAACCAAATAACTTCGGGAAAGTTGCAGTGCCTGCATTTTCCTTAGCTGCTACAGCTATACAAGGACAAAAATAATAGTAACATCCCTTGCAAAATTCCTATGAAAGTCAGGAAAGTACAGTGTAAAACTAGATACTATTTGATTAAGTTGACTAGACATGCCCTTCCCCTGAAAGAAAGCAGACAAACACTTAGGACAAAATCCAGTTTTCTTCATTTCCTGAAGCCTGTAAAACCAAGGGTTCACTGGAAAATTCCTTGCAGACCAGTGTCAGCAATCTGCAAGGTTTACAACAGCTTTTGGGAGAAATCAATCTGGGTCACACCTGTTTTGGGAATCACCAATGATGAACTGGGTCCACTTTTTGATTTACTGAGAGGAAGCTGCAACATAACTCTCCAAGAACCTTAACACCTGAAGCNGCAAACTAAAGTATGTCAAGCTACCCAAAAGTGCCTGTGACATGTAGCACCCAAGCCCATTCTTCCCAAGTGTTCATTCATCTCCACCACTGGACAGTCCTTCTCTACTCCATCCATAGCAGCTGGCTGGTTTCTTTAAACCTTTTCTCTACAGTGTTTCAACAGGATCTATCACTTTAACAAGGGAAAATATTTAAAAGCTTTATATCATGTTTTTATCTTTAATTTCTACTCTCTGATACATGATGATCTAGAAATAATACAGTACCACAATAAAGATTTGGAAATGTCCTTCAGGAACACAGTTATTTCATATTCACAGAGAATAATTATTGATTTGCTCACCACTAGTCTAACTGGCTCTTCTTTTCAAAACAAAAATATAAAAAAAATCATTAAGTCCCTATGAAAACATATCACCTTTAAATTCATACCTCTTTCAGCCATATGAGTTAACATGAAGTGCTGTAAAGACAGTGGACACAGATCTAATGACCTAGNGGTTCACTGGAAAATTCCTTGCAGGCCAGTGTCTGCTTGCCACTGAATCTATCAGCATGAGTGAGAACAATGAGTTTGCACAAATGTTACCACAGAGCCATCTCCCTTAATTAGGGTTAACTAGAAATGGTTCATTCAAAAACTCCACATTTTATGATGCTTTTACACGTCCAGTTCATTAACCAGGAGAATACATTTGGGTGGTCAAGTTTTCTAGAGATAACCTTTGTAGCAACTCTACACTAAAAAACCTCAAAACCACTGACCCCTGAATAAGCCCAAAGACCCATTTACTGTCCTAGAACTGGAGGAAAAAGAGCTGGATTTAATCAGTGTAGTGAGTTGATTTTGTATTGTTACTCATCTCCAGGAGATCAGTGACTTTATTTGGACTGTTAAAAAAAAAATGAAACACACAATAATTGTGAAATTTTAGACATAGCCTTTAATGAATAAGAATATTTTATGGAGACCAGAGCAATAACTGACAATCACAGCTATCCACCTTCCAGAAACCATGACAACGATAGAAATCAGCACCTAAATTATTAAACCTGTTTTTTCTTTTATGAGGTATTTATTAGGTTACCATCACGCATGCAAACCATACAAGGTCAGTGTTAAGCCATGCAACATGCCTAAGTTTTAATGTTACTTGCAGCAAACTAAAGTATGTCAAGCTACCCAAAAGTGCCTGTGACATGTAGCACCCAAGCCCATTCTTCCCAAGTGTTCATTCATCTCCACCACTGGACAGTCCTTCTCTACTCCATCCATAGCAGCTGGCTGGTTTCTTTAAACCTTTTCTCTACAGTGTTTCAACAGGATCTATCACTTTAACAAGGGAAAATATTTAAAAGCTTTATATCATGTTTTTATCTTTAATTTCTACTCTCTGATACATGATGATCTAGAAATAATACAGTACCACAATAAAGATTTGGAAATGTCCTTCAGGAACACAGTTATTTCATATTCACAGAGAATAATTATTGATTTGCTCACCACTAGTCTAACTGGCTCTTCTTTTCAAAACAAAAATATAAAAAAAATCATTAAGTCCCTATGAAAACATATCACCTTTAAATTCATACCTCTTTCAGCCATATGAGTTAACATGAAGTGCTGTAAAGACAGTGGACACAGATCTAATGACCTAGAAGAAAGAAAAAAGCCAAAGATGTCAGATGTCCTTTTTAAGAATCACAGTGTCTAAATCTATGAATAATAGAAGGAAAAGGCAAGAAAACAGTTTCCATATCCTAGGAATGGGCTACAGAATACTCTAAAAAACATGGAACATACTCCAATACACCCACAATTTCAATTCAATTGAAATCATTAGGCACTGGGTACACTTCACAGTGCAAGACTCATCATGATACATCACATTCTTGGTAGGGTATCTTAAGGAACTCTCAAGAGTATCTTACATCGAGTTGCACCAGTTTGTGCTTTGAAAGAATTAAGCACACATTGCACTTCCCTGGCTGCAATTTGTCCCACTGGTTGTAGTGCACTGAACAAATGCATCATTAGGCAAGCCCAGTTTATGAGTGGTAAACGTCACAGGACAGAGAAGAGATGTGGCATGGCAACAGCAGTTTTAACCCTCTCAGTTCAATTTATGGTAAACCTGTTGATCCCATCCTTTCCCTCTTTATTTCACTTCAGTCTGCTCAATATGGCAGCCACTTTGCCCATTCATTAGACAAATGTAAACTGAGACACAAGGAGAGAAATATTAAAATTGAAAAGATCTGAACTAGCTGCATGATTCAGATACACAGAGAAGTTTTAAGATTCCTTCTTACAATTAGGCTCCAAGGATTTCTTGTAGCAAAGATGATTAGGAAATTAAAATAGTGACAACTTAGAGCTGTCTTTTATTTTTTTCCAATACTTCCCTTAGTTCTGACTGAGAGAGTAATTTTTAAGTAGTATCCATTTGTATTATTAATTCATTTTCCCATAGGCATGTTGTCAGAAGTAAAACGTCTTAATGAATTAAATTCTACTCCATGTGCGATTTAGTTGCTGTCAAATGAATCTAAAATGCATTCACCAAAGACTATGTTTCTTCATCATAAATTTAATTTTTAATATGCATATGTCTTCCTTCATTGCTACTCTAGCTATTAAATTAATTATATTCAGAAATATATTAAAATCAAAGTACAGGCCTGAAAAAAACAGCTCTGGAAATATGCTAGCTTATATAATGGGAACTATTTCTGGCATTCAGACAGACTAGAACATCTTATAGGTGTCTAGTGCTGCACACAAAATACTAAAAAAAAGACCGCACGAGTGTCCTCAATCACAAACAATAACTAGCTGTAAGTTAACAAGCTTTCAGCATTTGCAGTGTTTCGAAGGATGCTGCTAGGAATGGGGAGGATGGGGAGGAAACTCTAATCCATTACTTAGCTATTGGGCAAGAAAGAACTGAGAAATACGAGGAGGAAAAAGGGGTCCCATGTTATTAATCCAGCATCTATCAAAAGTAGTGAACTAATTTAGAATGTAAAATGTAACTGAATTGAAGTACATAACCTTTGAGCTATCCAAAGCTGATATTTTTATGTACTAGGAGCAATACAGATTATTTTTTCTTAAATTATTCACATGGTAACACTAAAAAAAACCAAAAGAAATCACCTGTGTTTTATGAGCGTCATCTTCCAAAGGTGCTTACGCCTCTCAGATTCACACAGGGAATAAATTAAGGGAAGCTGCAGATGCTCTGAGGTGATATTCAGTTTTCAAATACTAAGTAATACTTGCACTTAACCATCTACATTTCCTTCTCTGTTTTAAGAGCTGAAAGCAACAATCCATTGTGGCCTACTGGCTTGTGCACCTATTCTCATCTTGCTCATACTAGCAAAACAAGCATGTACTGCTTGAACAATTTTTATTTTACTTAATCTTTGCCAAAATTAATCTTTAACAGTTTATACTAAATCATTTAGGCAGAAAACCACTTATAATTTTTAAGCTGTCTTAATAAAGTGTGACTATAGAGATAATCCTGTCTGTGCACTTTCTTTTTCTTTTCAAGGATTTGATAACAGACCTAAAAGAGAATCTCTCTCATCACTTTAAAGAAGTTATGGTTGGCTTGATGTACCCACCTGCATCCTATGATGCCCATGAGCTTTGGCATGCCTTGAAGGTAATCTTTATATTCAGAATTGCTTAGAGTAGCAGTCATTAATTAGAGTGCTGAACACATATTTTTTTTTTTTACATTTCATTGGTTGATAAACTACTGAAAGTTAGTACACTGGAGTAATATACTATCACTTAGACCACTAGTCAACAGAAATGCAGTACTATTTCAAGTTTGTCTATCAGTGTGCTAAAATCAGCATAAATAATATCATTGTCATAGAACATTCAAAGCCCATTTAACACCCATGGTAAACTCAGAAAATTAATAAAGATTTATACAGGGAACCATAAGGTGCTGGGTTTTGCAAGCATTTATGTATGCTACAAATCAAATTTATTTCCACAGCCAGCACCATGCACTCAAGCACCACCTCTCTAACAACCAATACTTCTTTAGCAGAAGATGTCTCTGTAGAAACACTTACAAATTGCTCTGTGACAAAGTGTCACAGCACACTGCACAGTCAAGAGGGCCATGATACACAGAGTATCACCATACAAGTTCAGAAGGCTTTAAGCATTCACCCAGAGTAACACCATACCTCATCTCAAGTCTTCTAGCATCTGCCCATACATAGCACCACCACTCCACTCCAGAAGACTGTAAGTGTCTGCCCTTCTTGTTCTTCAGCCCAACCTTTTATACCCTCACATTGATGCACTGCACCTGTGTGCCCTCTGCTCCCTTTGGTGGTTGGTCAGTGCCCCGGGCACTCCATGGCTCATTGCTGTCAATGCTGCTCACCTGCTGCTCACAGCTGCACCCACTGGGGATGAGGCTCGGCCACAGTCCCACTCCCACTCCCAGTTACCACAGACTGTGTGCCTACAACAGAGTAACTCCACTGAAACAGAACTGATTTCCCATTTTGAAGAAAATATTTCCTTGTCTTCCCTGGATCTGAGACTGCAATCCTCACACAACTGAAGTTTGTAGAAATTTTTTTTTTTTTCAAATATCAGGTCATTTAATGGTAAAATTCATTCCTACAGGGCATTGTGAAGACCAAAAGCATAACTTAGTTCATAGAGGACTTCAATATATTCTTTGAAACCAGGTTGATTGCTGGCTATTGAAAATAATAATTCTTCTAAGGAAATTCCTGAATTACCAACTCCTAAAAGACAGGAAGGCTTATCAGAGTTCTACATTGTTTTCCTTTTCTTTCCACGGATGTTTGCTACTGTCTGCTGTCACAAGCAAGACAGAGATTACAAGATGGGCAAGATGATTTATCTTGCCAATTTTGAGAATTCTGCTCCCCCCCCCCCAAAAAAAAAGTTACCAATTTTTCTTGTTCTTCAGATACTTAAATAAATTTTTAGAAGTACTGGTATGTCTTTATTATACTTGGCATTAAAAGGATTGTGAAATATCATTGCTAACAAAGGAATAATATCTTTCATTAACATTATTGACAAAATTGCCAAGTTTATTTTTTCCTAAATGTGGTTCAAACTTGAACTTTTTTACAGTACTCTCTTTTGACCTGGATTCATATGGCCAAGGTAAAAAAAAAACAGCCCATGTGTATCTATGGGCTCTAATGCTCTTCCTTTATCCCAAATGCAAAATATTCATTAATACTATCCATGTGTATGTCAAAAGCAGCATATGCACCACATCTTATGTCAGTTGAAGTTTATAAAATTAATTCAAACTCTGTGGGAAAATACAGTGATTTGCAGCACTGCATGTACTCCATGATGCTTTCCTTTAATACCAAGTTCCATGCTAGATATTGCAGACTATAGCATTCCTAAATAAACCATCAAAAAAATGTTATAAGAAGAGAGAAGACCAACATAATAACTATGCTCATGTCTACTTCAGATTTCCTGAACACTTGCTAGGGATGTATGCTCAATCTTTGCATCTGATTTCTTTCAGCAAACAACAATTCTTACTAAAATTCTAAAATTATTCCTATTGTGTTTCTGTCAACACTAGTCTTGCTTCATTTCCCACTTGCTAAGGTACATGCTGAAATTCAGATTTAGAAATATATTTGAAATATATTAAATTAATTTGAACAGGTAGGTTATGCAAAAGTACACTACAGAAATGCTATTATTTTGTTATTTCTAATAAGGACATCACTGCTTTCTTCTAAAAATTGGGGTTTCTACTACACAACATCTTTTCATATTTACTTCTTTCCATACAGGGAGTAGACACAGAAGAAAAATGTCTAATTGACATTTTAGCCTCAAGATCAAATATGGAGATCTTCCAGATGAAAGAAGCCTACCTGATGCGTAAGCTTTTTTGTGCGGAGTAGCAGTTGTACTATGTGTATTCCGGAGGTATTAGCACACACAAAGGAACAGAACTACAAAAATACAGTACAGACCAGTACAGCCTGGTTCCCTCTCCACATCCTCTCCCACACCTACACACAAAAGGCTGAAGCAATGTGTGGGGTGAGCAGGCCAGCGGGGACAGTGGCTGAGGGCCCCCAGCAGGGCCAGATGGATGTGCCCGCCCCACAGCCAGGTCCTTGTAGAACCTGCCCAGGTTACAGTGGAATAGAGTAAGCCTATTTATCCTTTATTTTATAATCTTCATTTGTACTATTCAGAGCATGTTCATTTGTGATTTAAGATTATATGGTTTTGGTTTAACCTAGAATATAATTCTGATCTTCAACAAGATATCGATTCTGAGACTTCGGGTCACTTCAGAGATACACTCATGAACCTTGCTCAGGTACTGTAAAAACAAGAACTGTGACTTATATTTCCAAAAGATTCACAAATACTTTCAATAGTATTTGATGAGTTTTACATTTTAAGGTGACTGTGATTAAAGCTAGTTCAATAGGGCTGCACTTTTAAACAAGAAATAGGAGGGAAGCTGATGAAGAGAAACTGAATTCCTTCATCTACTCTGACTTAGACTTTGGATATCAGATGGAAGCAAAGGTAAACAGATTATTTTATAAATTCCCATTGGTATTCACCTGCTGACCCTTTGCTCCATCTGTCTCATCTCAAAATGTGTCTACCTGCATGTACAAATGTGATTGTCATTTTTAAAAGCATATGTTTTCTCCATTATCAGAAAAGATCATATAAACCAGTCAAACATTATGTGAAAATAGAGATATATTCACATTTGACTAATAAATAAAGAATTAAAGAGTTCACTGCTTAAAATATAATGCTCTTTGCGCTATTGCATATGCTAAATCACAAAATGCTAGCACAGAAGAAAAGGAAGTATCACTTTTACATACCAACTTATGCAGTTTCACCAGTCCATAGTTTACACAATAGAATGGTCATCTTTGTCATTCTCATTGCAGTCATGTGCTCATTATCTTTAAAATTTTTTGTAAACCAGAGTAACAAATAATAAAGGACTGCCATGGGATAGCAGCATGCATAAGATGTATCTGTGCTTTTAAATACGTGCATGTCTGGGGAAAAACTTCTTACACAAATTTGAAATAACATTAGGCTTCACTGAAGTTAAAAAGAAGTTTCAGAAGTAGAAGCTATAAACAGAAATACTTTTTTCTCATGCCGGATGTTTTTTCCCTAATAATGAAAACTTTTCCTTGCTTAAAAATGAGGAGCAACCTTACTTAAGCAACATCACTTCTAATAATTATTAAAACCATGGGACATATTTACCTGTCAAATGAACCAAATTTAAAAGAATCTCTGATTACACATTATTACTCCTAATTTTCTTAAACCCTAGGTATTGATAAAGACGCCTAAAATCAGAAATTTTGTGGCTAACAAAATCTGCTATTTCACTCAAGATAAGAAGAGTTGTAGGAAATTTCAACTTGACTCAGTTATGAAGATTGTTAGTCAAATCACTCATGCTTGCATATTAGCTTATATTTAAACTCAGTGATATTCCATTAAAACATACCCTTTCTAATTCTATAACCATGGAACATTTCCAGTGCACCATTTAATTAACATGTAAATTAACATTTTTAACAAAAAAGAACTATAAATAAATCACTCTACAAGCTGACAGCCAATACCAAATTTTAATCCTTCCCTTCATATACAAGGTAACAGGACTGTAAATTTTAAAACAAAATTGCTTCAGGCACATATTATTAAGGCAGAAAATACATGAGCTCCAGATGTTTGCAAGTTCTGCAGACAAGGCTGATTTGTATCTTTAGAAGATGACTATGGTTATAAAAGCAATTCCACAAGTAGCGTGTTTTTCTCTTTTACTGACTATATAATTCAGAACATAGTGTGTTTACCAAAGAATTTAGCTTGGTTTGTGTAACTGAAAAGCTAGTGAATCTATGGGAATTTTAGAAATATTCTTTTGGGGTTTCTGTATCAAAGTTGTCAAACCATTTCCTAGCTCTGGATCATAATTTTAGACAATTATGAGCAAGCAAAATCTCTATTATTTTATGAGCTTACTCTATGGTTTGTGCAGGAAGAAAAATACATTGAGAAAAGATTTTTCTAGTAATATGAATATTGATAAGAACTAATCAGTATAGCAAATGTTACTCCTTATTTTCCCCTCAGAGTTGCATATTAGAGTAAACAATATAACATCCATAGTTCTGAAAATGATGGTGGGATTGTGGTGGTCAGGTAAAAGATTTAAAATAGGCCTAAAAATGGGATAGGTTTATCTACTTCCCCCACTTTTTCATCTCACAAGACTGTTTTTTATTCCAGAACTCCTTTCATTAAAGAAAATTAAAACATAATGTGACAACTTGAAGATATTATCCACATTTGCAAATTCAACTATGCAAAACACTAATCCAACCTAAAGGCCTATATATGTTACCTCAAGAAATTCAACACAGCTTCATACACAGAGAACTTTATATTCCTACAGTGGTTTAGGATTTAACTTTTGAAGAATATGTATCTCTTTTTTCCCTCAGGGAACAAGGATGGAAGGATATGCAGACTCTTCTACAGCTGCTCAGGATGCAATGGTAAATATTCTCAGATGTGATGTTNGGCTAACAAAATCTGCTATTTCACTCAAGATAAGAAGAGTTGTAGGAAATTTCAACTTGACTCAGTTATGAAGATTGTTAGTCAAATCACTCATGCTTGCATATTAGCTTATATTTAAACTCAGTGATATTCCATTAAAACATACCCTTTCTAATTCTATAACCATGGAACATTTCCAGTGCACCATTTAATTAACATGTAAATTAACATTTTTAACAAAAAAGAACTATAAATAAATCACTCTACAAGCTGACAGCCAATACCAAATTTTAATCCTTCCCTTCATATACAAGGTAACAGGACTGTAAATTTTAAAACAAAATTGCTTCAAGCACATATTATTAAGGCAGAAAATACATGAGCTCCAGATTTTTGCAAGTTCTGCAGACAAGGCTGATTTGTATCTTTAGAAGATGACTATGGTTATAAAAGCAATTCCACAAGTAGCGTGTTTTTCTCTTTTACTGACTATATAATTCAGAACATAGTGTGTTTACCAAAGAATTTAGCTTGGTTTGTGTAACTGAAAAGCTAGTGAATCTATGGGAATTTTAGAAATATTCTTTTGGGGTTTCTGTATCAAAGTTGTCAAACCATTTCCTAGCTCTGGATCATAATTTTAGACAATTATGAGCAAGCAAAATCTCTATTATTTTATGAGCTTACTCTATGGTTTGTGCAGGAAGAAAAATACATTGAGAAAAGATTTTTCTAGTAATATGAATATTGATAAGAACTAATCAGTATAGCAAATGTTACTCCTTATTTTCCCCTCAGAGTTGCATATTAGAGTAAACAATATAACATCCATAGTTCTGAAAATGATGGTGGGATTGTGGTGGTCAGGTAAAAGATTTAAAATAGGCCTAAAAATGGGATAGGTTTATCTACTTCCCCCACTTTTTCATCTCACAAGACTGTTTTTTATTCCAGAACTCCTTTCATTAAAGAAAATTAAAACATAATGTGACAACTTGAAGATATTATCCACATTTGCAAATTCAACTATGCAAAACACTAATCCAACCTAAAGGCCTATATATGTTACCTCAAGAAATTCAACACAGCTTCATACACAGAGAACTTTATATTCCTACAGTGGTTTAGGATTTAACTTTTGAAGAATATGTATCTCTTTTTTCCCTCAGGGAACAAGGATGGAAGGATATGCAGACTCTTCTACAGCTGCTCAGGATGCAATGGTAAATATTCTCAGATGTGATGTTCTCAAATATTAAAAAAAAAAAAACAGAAAACAAATGTTGAAAAGTGATTAAGGATTTACTTTAAATATTTTGCTTTTTTTGTTCTTTTCATTTTTCTGATTTATTAGATTCTATGGGAAGCATGCCAGCAGAAGACAGGCGAACACAAAAACATGCTGCAAATGATTCTCTGCAACAGGAGTCAGCAGCAGTTGTGGATGGGTAATCCATCAGTTCAGCTGTTTGAATACAGAGTGTAAAGGCAAAATGTGACTTGCTGAGAAAGCCATGCTTTGCATACCAAGACAGTCAGTGTGGAGCAGGACATTAGCCTGAAACCAAGTGTGAACTGTTGCAGCTCTCAGACTTGCACTGATGTGAATGTGAATGGGAATTTGGAAGTAATGCAAAACTGAACTTTGCCCGATGACTACTGACAGCTGTAGACTGAACAGACAGGCAGCAGGATGCCTAATAACCCAGAGAAGAATGCATGACCAAAGAAAGGCAAATGTTACAGCTGCACTGAGTCTACACATGATAAAACAGGATGAGGGAGATTTTCCTTAACTATTTTATCCATTTTTCTTAAGCAACTCTTATGAGGGAAAACACTTAGGGAGAGCTGGAAAACAATTCAACAAATGTTTCCTTATGAACACTAGAATGTGTGGAAGCTTTTCCCCAGAAGTTTCATAGAAATTTTTGATGAGAGCACTTCAGTGTTCACATCTGCTCTCCAGTAATGAACATAAACACATAAACACAAGGGCCATTTTTATTAAAAATAGGAAATCAGACATAGCTACAGATTGCAGGAAATTTATGCGAGCTTATCCAAATCTTCCATTGTAGAAAATAAACCCATTTCACCTGGTGGCAAGTTTGAGTTTCTGCTCTGCAGTAGAAAAACAGTCTGTCTGCTGATTAGTTTATCACTGTGCAGCAAGCTGTATTTCTTACTTCAGCCTCCAACAGTAGCTTAGGACTACTTTGCTATCACAGATCAACAAATTCATTCAGCTGATGATGACAGGATTAACACACCTGCTCTATGTTCTGCTGTCTTCCTGAGATCTGAGGGCCTGCCTATACTGCAGTGCTCCATAAGTTCTATAGTCAGCAGAAGAGGAATTTTCCTCCTTCCATAATGGAGAAATCACAGCCTGGATATTTGTGTGTGTGCATATCTGCATCTTGCAGGAGCGTGTGCGTCACGTGACTCCTGGCTCCTTGCCACCATCCACGAGCCTTGCCAGCTTCAGCCAAGCCAAGCAAGGAAGTGTCTTACTAGCAGGATGTTCTTCCCAGTGTCATAAACAGATGTTGCTAGATATGTGGCATGCACTCATTTTATACTCTAGGCTGAAGAATCCAAGGGGGAATGTCCTAGAAGCCAAGTTTCAAGCTACTCATTTAGGTTGCCTCACCTGGGCAATATAAACATAATGAAACACTGAGAATAATAAAGGTAAAAAATAAACTCAATAGTTATAGTACTGGGGAGAAGCAAGGAAAAAAACTCATAAAAAGCAAGTTGATCATTATTAATGAGCTAGAATAAAACAAGATCTTTTTTCCACCCCTCCCCCACAAGTTTTCCAGGAGTTCCAAAATATCTCCGGGCAAGACATAGTAGACGCCATTAATGAATGTTACGATGGATACTTTCAAGAATTACTGGTTGCAATAGGTAATGTAAAGGTATTACTCTTACTAGCAGCAATCTCTTAATAAATTCTAGTATATTATCTCTTGTGCATTAAGAATACTATTTTTCTGATATTTTATTCACTTTAATCTCCTATATTATGCAATTAAATTTTCAGAGAAAGTTAGAAAAGAATATTTTAACTACTTTCCCCTGTTAGTGTAAATCTAAAAATGTATCTATGGAGCAGTAGCTTCTGACTGAGTACAACTAGTATGTACTGTATTTGATAATAAATTTTGTGTGACAACTGCATTTGCAAATGATTACACAAATATTAAATAACCAGCTATGTTTTCAGGACTTTGGTGGTATATAAATTAGTTTCAAGCTTTATGTACATTTATCTTTCATTTATAGAGTAAGAATAGAAATACTCCTACAAATAGAACATGTGAGTATATTCACTGATATTTAATAGGCCCTTTGAAGCAACAGAAATGAGGACCCACCACCAAACTTTCAAAATTATAAATATAGTTGTATTAGTGAATATTGGTAGCTTAATTTTAACCTGAGGCATGGACAGCACTACCCAGATTTTCATTTCAAGGAGCCCAAAGCCTAAAGAAAGTATTTCATAACAATCTTCTGTTTACCTGTTGCAAATCTTCCCTCCTAGTTCTCTGCATTCGTGACAAGCCTTCCTACTTTGCTTACAGGCTTTATAATGCAATTCATGTAAGTAGTCATTCTACCTCACATTTCCTGAACAAAAGATTCCCCTATTTTGTTGGTTTTGTTTCTTTGTTTGATTGATTATTCTAAAACCAGTACTTACAAATCAGTCTCTTCAATCTTTAAGGTGTGACTGTGTGTTTTGAAACTGTACCTACATAAATTTCAAAGCAGTACTGCCTAAGCAACTAAGCAGTAGAAGTGCCTAAGCAGTAGAAGTACAAGTTTAAGTATTTAGAAACCTTAAAAATTATCTGTCTGGTAACTGTCGATTTTTTTAAATTGAAGACTTTTTTTCTTTGCATGGAAACTCCCCCTGCTGTGCAGAACTCAATGTGCATTATTCTTACTATATCATTTTTTGTCTATAGAGATTTAATAAGTATGGCTAAAATTTAAATAATAAATTAATGTTACATGAAGACAAATGCTTATATTTCTTTGTAGGACTTCATGCAGATTCTTTTATTTTTTGTTTAAGTGCTAACTTCTTTTGACGTTTTATTGACACTAGATGTCCCCATTCCTCACACAATTATATTATAAAAATTTATTTAGAAACAGTTAAAATAAAACACATCTGAACAAAAGCAATATAAATTCTAAAGTATGGTTAAAAATCTCACAGAATTCACATGAAGCAACAGTTTTTGTGAAATTTATTACTGGCCTCATTATAGTTTGAGTGGACACTACAACAACAGTCAACTGCTACTCAAAAACTGAATTCCTGGGAATACTGACAAAAGTTTGTCATATTTTCCTTTTTTAAAAGTTTCAGTGCATGGATAAACCACTGGCATAGAAGGACCCCTTGTTACTCAGTTACACTAATTCTATTATTTGAGTACATGAAAACTCAGTAGAATAAAACTCTTAGACTCTTTTAACATCTAGGATATCTTAATGGGTATTTTCTTCTCTCATTTTCTTTTTTCATTTTAGGACTTTGGGTTTCACAATAAAACAGTTATTAGGATTCTCATTGCCAGGAGTGAGACAGACTTGATGAACATACGCCAGCGATACAAAGAGAGATATGGGAAATCACTCTTCCATGACATTAAAGTAAGCTTTTGCAAACTTCTGCATATATTCACCAGTGGTATCACACAGACTGTACCACTCTGTTTAGCCATTTGGTTTAAAACAAAACAAACAAAAAAGCAAAGTGTAAAAACAATAGCACATTTTCAGTGCCTCAGTTTGATTTGAGTAAGTGGGAAATTAATTCTCAACTCACTCTCTGATTTTATCCTTCTCCAATGCAAGATGTGTTTATAAACAGGGCATTACAGTGTGTGCTGAACAAGAGCTTGTATGAATGGTTTCCACACTAATTGAGAACATCTTATCTCATGTTGATCTGTAAGGCTAGGCTGGTACCACTTTTGTGCAAAACTAAAGTAAATATCTGGTTTTATCCTTGCGCTTAGGTAGTACCTTCATAAACCCTGTTCCTCTTGTACTCCTGGTCTGCATCTTAAAAAAAAAAACTTTGAATGTGTTGAATTGTAAAAAAAAGTCTCTTGCTAAGACACTACATTTTTATGTCACTGTAATCCAACTGCAAGATGTGCAGCAACTTTATGAAATTGGTCATGAATTTTTGGTATTGAACTTGAGAATTAATAAACAAATTTGATCCAGCCTTTCAAAGATAGATGGTTTCTAGGTGCCCAAGCAACCAAAGGCCATGGCAAGTGAAATTTTAAAAAAAATCTCAGCCTAGAATTCTTATGAAAACAATGTAATCTTTTACAAAACCTCATAATAGTCTAGTTCTTGTCACACACTAAAAAAAAAATTCAGAAAATGTATAGTCACCAAAATGTTGATTTTTTTTTTTCTTTGCAGCATTTTGCTTCAGGGCATTATGAGAGTGCTTTACTTGCTATCTGTGCTGGTGATACAGAAGATTATTAAGAAGATGCACTCTGAAGGCTGTGCAAACCTATTTTAAATAGAAATTGAAGCTATATGCAATGCACTAACTCTAAGAGATCCCTATTTCATATAACAAAACAGCAAAATTAGTAATGTACATTTGCTAATATTAAATCTTTCTTGAGACAGGAAAAAATGTTGGCAGGAACATGGTTTTATCCCTAGTTCTAATTAATATTTCTGATTTTATGATTAATGTAAATTAATGCAACAAGTGGTAAAATTACTTCGTGCAGGCATTTGTTAATCATTTAGTGTCACAACATCCCAAACATTCATCAACAGGCTCTGGAAGAATTTATTCACTTCCACACTAGAGAGAAAAAAATATTTTGCTTTATTTACTTGAATCGTGCAAGACGATTTCTTTCTTTAAGGATTTTTTTTCTTTTCTTTCCTACTTCTTAATGCCTCATATTTTATGCTCTTGAACACTATTGTTTTACTTACAACCACACTAAGCATCTGCCCCCATCTATTATCAGTCACTCATCAGAGTGCTTTTGTATTCTCCTTTACTTTACTCACATACTTAATGGTCTTTCCCTTATTCTGCTTGAAACAAAAGTAAAAATTAGAATCAAGTACTCCATTCATTGCAGTGCCATGCACTGGAAAACCTGGAAGACAAAGCACTACTTAACTTTAAGCAGGGGAGTTCCAGAGGATTATAATCTCAATTCCATTTTTACCCATCTAATTTTAACCATTCACTGAATATTGACCTTCAGAGCATGGAGGTATATCCAGGATGCCCTAGGTGGCACAAATCAGGAATTGACTATTCGTGAGTAACTTTGCACCTGCTGGAGAGGCCGAAGGACGCGGCGTTCCCTGGAACACCCGCGAACAATCTGACACAGCAACGAGGGGAAGGTGGCAGAGCCCGGCGGAGTCCTCGCCCCACGGAAAAACGTGACACTGCTTTAAATACCCCGGGGCTGTTCAGGGCATCCCATCCTGGGCCTCCGTACCTCCTGTCAGCCTCTTAGGGAACCAGCAGTGAGGGAAAGTACCACACTTTAGTGTGCACTAAAATATCTGCCCGTGGCTATTCTCCCGCCGCCACAAGGTGTCCAACTGGACACAGACCCTCTGGATGTTCTTACAGAGGTACTTTCTGCAGGTGCAGTCCGTGTGACTGCCACACTGCCACAGAGAGGCACAGATACCTGGTAACCAGATATTTGTGCCGTTTGCGCCTGTCGCTTCCCTCAGCCTCTGGACATAACGCTAATTACAGCGCGTCTGCCTTCATTGCAAATACTGACATCGTGTTACTAACATGTTGATTTATAATAAACTTAAAATTTCTTTCGAATTTCTCTTGAGTTTGACTCATTTTTGCAAACACTTCGTGCGGATAATAAAATTGTAAAGTTAGAACTTTGGGGCGAACGTGGCTGGGAGTACAACAAAAAAAAAAGGGGGCGGGGGAAGCAAACTGAGCTGAGCACTGTGCCAGTTGCTCAGCACTAACATAATTCTAAACCGAAGTTATGTTCTGACTTTGCAACCGTAGCTGGAGGTAGCTCCCAACAGCCGTACCTCGGCACTGCGGAGTCACTTGGTTTCAACTCTGCAGCCTGCAGAAAGGAACAAGGACACTTCCCGGCACTGCAAACGCGCCGAGCTCCCAGCGCTTCCCCAGCTCCCGTCCCAGCACGTGAGGAGGGAGCTCCGCCCACAGCCCGTCACAAAATGGCGGAGGCGGCGCTAGGACCCAGCGGGCACCACGGCGCGCGGGCGCTCACGCGCCGGGTAGGAGGGAGGCGGGTCCCAAAAAGCTCTGTCCCGCCTCCTTGGCCTCGCCTGCTTTTATTGGACAGGGCGATGTCAATCTCGGGCCTCCGCCTATCGCCAACGCTCATCTTCTGGCCCCGCCTCCCGCGGCCAGGCGCCACTTCTTGGGACGTTGACGGCTGGAAGCGGCGTTTGGAGCGCAACACTCCCGGGCTCTGTAGCAGCTGGGCCGCAGCCCCCCGGTGCCGTCGAGCTGGAAGTGGAGGGGCAGTTGTACGAGCGGAGCCCGAAGCAGCAACAGCAGCAGGAGCGGCGGCCGCCCGACCCCTCGCCACCGCCGATGGAGGCGAGCCTGACGTGCGCCGTGTGCCTGTCGCTGTTGGAGGAGCCGGTGACGCTGCCGCTGTGCTCGCACAACTTCTGCCGGGGCTGCGTGCTGGAATGCCTGGCCTCGGCCGAGGCCGCCCGCCTGCAGCAGCTGCAGCGGAACCCGGGCCGGGCCCGTCTCGGCCGCGGGGCGCCGGGACCGGGCCCGGGCCCGGGCCCGTCCTGCGCCCGGGTGCCTTGTCCTCTGTGCAGGAAGCTATGCCTGCTGCCCCGCGGCGGCGTGGCCGCCCTGCCCGTCAACACCACCCTGGCCGAGGTGGTCAAGCTCTACCGGTCCGGCGCGGCGGGCGCTGCCACGGCCGGGGAGGCGGCGCTGGGGCCGAAGCCGGGATCCGACCCCCTCTCCCTGCCGGCGTTCGGGGGAAGCTGCCAGAAACATCCGAGCCGGCCGGTGCAGCTCTACTGCCGCATGTGCCGGCAGGCGGGGTGCGGGCAGTGCGTCTCCGAGGAGCACCAGGGCATCTTCCACTCTGTCAACCTCATAGACACGGTGTACCAGGAAGAAAAAGTAAGCGCGGCGCTCCTCCTCCGCTCTGGGGCCTGGCTGGGAGCTTGGGCTGTCCCCCACCGGGCGTGGGTTGTTTTTACTCAGAAACACGGGAAAAGCTGCGGCGTGCTGGGCAGGAGAGAGGCTTGTGCTGCTTTGGGGCAGTAAGGAGTTGTTGGTGGCCTGCCGGGTTGTGCCTTTCCCGGCTGCCGTCAGACTGCATCCAGCGCACACAGGGGACCAGGCAGTATTACAGTAGCAACAGGTCTGAATCCAATTTACCAAGGGACCTGGAGAGTTATTTTGGAGTGATGTCGGAGTTTTATTTGATTCGGGGGGAGGAGTGTGGATGTTTGGTTCTGTTATTGTTGTTTTTTCCAAGTTCAGGAAGATCTAACAACTCCAAAAAACACCGCCAGGTGTTTTGTTTATAGGCTCTATAGCTGTGATAGGTAATTTGGGTCACAGATAATTGCATATTTAGGGATAGATAGTTTGGGTGAGTAATAATAAATGTGTAAGCAAGATGCTTTACAGTCTGCATAAGAAGGCAACTGCCTGCCATAGTGGTTGGTTGCCTGCTTGTAGAAGTTGTGATTTTTAACAAAATAGGGACTATTTAGGTAGAATGAGCTTTTCATACCCTGTGCAAGTTGGGATGCAGGGTGGCAATTCTGTTGTGCAGTAATTGAAACAACTATGGGGCAGCGATGAGAAGTACAAGTATAAAAGTTTAAATACAGCACTGACTATTATTCAAGACAAAAGTTGCTTTTACACTGATTTTCCTCCTGCCTTTCACATTACCAATTGTATGTCACAAGTGGGAACCAGGGGAAAGCAGACTTTGCACTAAACATATTTAGTAAATAATGTAGTGATTCTGTAAAGATGTAGTGATTCTGAGGAATAAAGGAGGAAGACTCAGTGATAATATTAAACTCAAACTGAAACATATTGATTATGAACAGCTTTCTGTTTTAGCAATGTGAGGCGTAAAAAGAAAAAGTGAGTATCACACAGCTTTTTGCCAAATTGGAATAACACCTTAAAAATTCATGTTGTGATAAAAATGTATGGGAGGGGAGAGGTTAAAAAAGCCTGAGAAAAATAATGTTATAGCTCTAAAGTAGTCATTCTATTAGTATGCACTGTAGGTGAGCCTGAGAACATTGCTTTGAGAAACAGCAGAAGAAGGTTTGTGTACTGATCCAGGGAAGATTAAATGCAGATGTTTTGAATCACAAGCTTTTTTGCTATATTGTTCAGAATATCACAGAATTGATAGGGTTGGAAGGAACCTCTGGAGATCATCCAGTCCAAACCCCTGCCAAGCGAGGGTCACCTGGAGCAGGTGACACAGAATTGTGACCAGGTGGGGTTTGAATGCCTCAGGAGAGGGAGACTCCACCACCTCCTTAGGCAGCCTGTTGCAGTGCTCTGCCACCCTTAATGTAAAGAAGTTCTTCCTCATGTTGAGGTGAAACTTCTTGTGGTTTAGTTTATGGCCGCTTTTCCTGTCTTTTCAGTGGGCATCACTGAAAAGGTTTTGGCACCCTCCTTTTGGCACCTGCCTTTGAGATATTTATTCTCCAGACTAAACAGGCCCAGCTCCTGCAGTCTCTCCTCATAAAGGAGATGCTCCAGACTCCTGGTCATCCACTGGACCCTCTCCAGTAGCTCCTTGTTTGTCTTGATCTGATTCTAGATAAGCACTGAAAGTATTTATGTTATGGAATGGATAAAGTTGTAATAAATGTTTCAATTGTCTTGCAGTTAACTTTCTTTAGCACTCTGAAACAAATGAGGATAATGAATGAGAAGCTGGTGAATGAGATCTCAAAACGACCGAACGATGCAGATGTGAGTTACAAGTGCTGGATATTCTCTGTGTGTCTTTGATTCTCTTCTCATGGTAGTTTACTCACAACCTGGAGCATACAGGTGCTCCTTGTGGCATAGATGTGCTCTGAGCTTACTTAGAGAAGTGACTCTGTGTGGACACTGCTGCTGCATTTACATCTGTTCTTGTGCTTGTAGATGACGTTGAAAAACGATGTGGAGATAATTGAGCTGAAATTTGGAGAAATTTTCAAAACTCTAGAAGTGAAAAAACAGCAATTACTAGAAGATGCTGGAAATCAAAGAAGTAAAAAAGAGAAGGAATTTCAGATTTGGAAGAAAATGAAAGAAACTCACAAGAAGACCATTGATAATTTTTTGAAGGATTGTGAAAAGCTTGTCCATGAGTGTGATCCTCAGTGTTTCCTGGAGGTGATAGCATTTTGGTTTTGATAGCATATGTCTAAAGAACTCAAATAGAGCCTGCTGTATTGTAGATAAGATTGTAATCAATCAGGAAACACAAAGTCAACAAATGAAAAATATAGATTAAAATACTTAACACTTCATACTTTTTTGTAACACTGGCTTTCATTTTTAGAAAAGTTTGAAAAAGTTTTATATGCTGCTTATCAGTGTTTGCTTTCCTAAGAAGCTGCATATTGCTGATTTCTGCAATGGTCCTTTGGTGCCTCCAGATAAATGGGACATTAAGAAAGTATAGAGTTTGACTGAGTGTCTGGTCAAGGACTTGTGAAGGAAAATGTCACTTTTACTTGAAGTAAAAGTAACTCTCACTTTTGGAGAAAATACTGTGGTTCCAGTGATTAGTATGTCACTAATCTCTGCCACATCTCTTTCTCAGTTTACTCCTTTTCTTCCTGTTGTTCCTCTCCCCCTCCTTTCTTGTCATTCCCCATCCTGTTTTCATCTTCTTCCTCCTACTTCTCCTGGTTTGCTTCATATTCTGCCTGTTTCTTCTGTTTCTCTTTTGCCTTCTGTTCTTCCTCCGCTTTTGCCTTTGGTTATTTCTTAACTTCCTCATCTTTTTCCTCCCATTCCTCCTGTTCATCTATTTCCTCTTTCTGCTGTTTGTTTTCTTGCACTTTCACTTAGCACCTCCCTGCCTGCTCTCTGTAACAGTGCATTGGGTTTTTTGGTGTAAAGATCCAGTACAGTGAGATCACCAGGTTTTATAGGGAAGCAGCTCTAATCCTGTCAGGTCTTTTCATTACATGTTCTTTGGGAAGTCTCATGTGACCAGAAGATGTGCACTGCACTTCTTGCCACCGTGGTCTGCCTGATTTAAAACTAGAAAACAGCATTTTTAGTAGTATCATAGCATATTGAAAGCACATAGCAGAGCCTTTCCTCTCCAAGAAATACAAAATAGTCCTTCATTTGAATGTTTACAAGGATTTGAACTTCTGAAACTGATCAGGTGACAATATTGGTCATAATTTGAATGTCTTCATTTGGCTCTGAAGGAGTTTTTTTGTATTTATCACAAAATATTACAAGATAAGTAATTGTCATAGACATATTTGTTTAGGTTGGGTTTTTTATGTCTGGTTGTTTTTTTAATGTTATCAGCATTATTTTCTATAGTTCTGTGAAATAAAGACAGATACTTTCGTCTCTGAAGTATTTTGATAAAGCAATAATTTCCTGATAGTTGGAGAAATGCTCATGTCTTACAAATTCTCATTTTATTTATAGGTTGCCTGTGGCTTGAATTCAAGGTATATCTTTTCATGTTTTGTTAGTTCTCTAGTTTTCTTTTAGATTTTTAAGATTAAAAACTAAAAAAATAGCTATATCAAATATCTTAAGCAATTTTAAATGAAAACAGTATTGAGTAATTAAGGGATTATAATACTTTCATATTTTTGGATGCCCAATATTACAAATTCTAGAGACTGTGTTAAGAATTTGAGTGATGTACTATCTGAGATTAGAGATAATCAAGCTTTTGAATTATCTCCCTTATAAAAAGCAAGTATAGAATTTCATTAATACTTGGGGTATAGATTTTTTCAGATATCTTATTTAAACTCAGGAACACTGAAGCGTGCTTGAAACTTCTACAGAAATCTTTCAGTGTAAGAGAGTATGTGGAGATTTTGCAGTACCTTTGGTTTTGTGTTGGTAGTGCACATACCCTGTAATGTCTTCTAAGAGTTCTTAATTACATTTCTGAGAACATTTTAACCTCTGTTTAAGGAATAATATTGGAAATGGGGTTCTTTAAAATACATTGTGTTTCAGACTAAAATTAACAATGCCCTCTGAAAAAGGAGTATAATTCAGATTCAGGCAGTGTACACTAAAGAAAGTGGAGGGTGTAAATTTTGCTGACCTAACAGCACTACTTCTTGCAGTTTTCATTGATTATGAAACCTAATTCAAGTGAACGAGTTCTAAGAAAAAAAATAGAGAACTTTATTTTTTTTTATGTGAAGCAGGTATAATTTAGCTAGCATGTAAGCATGAAGAAGAATGTTCAAATTGCATTTTTGCAACACTGGGGTTTTTTTTCTCTTCCAGAATGAAAACTCAGCTTGATGTGATGAATATAGCATCCAACTGGGAAAAGCCACCAGTGTATATACCAAAGAAGATAGATATCAAGTCTGTGGTTAATGAAATCTTAGCACTGGAGTTAACACCTGTTGATGCAGGCATTGTTCAAGGTCAGGAAGAAGGACTTAATTAAGACAAGATTTGGGAAGTCTAGAAATATGGAACTTGTGGATCCAATTGCTGATAAACAACCTGCATGGCAAAGACATGCAAGAAAGCATCTGAGCAAATGAAATGGATGCTAAATTCATGAGGGGTTTTTAAATGGGTGTTGTGAATGTGCTTTCTGTAGCACGTTCCTGGGCTGTGTGTTTGCAGCCTGCAGCACTTTGGATACCCAGCCAGTAGGGCTGCTGTCAGGAGTGTGTTGCTGAACTAGATGGGCATTTGTTGGTGTCATGCCAATGTTGGCTATGCTTACGTTAGGTGCCTTTACCTCCCAGGAGGAGATGTTATGTTTTCTGTAAGGCTAGGCATTTCCAGCATTTAAAAAATGTATTACACAGGCTTCTTGCTGTATATCACAGAAAATTCAGCAAGGACTGGGGTCTCACTTAGGGCACTATATTTTTATTCTTAAATGGAATCCATTTAGGTGCATAGGAACCTTTCAATGTTTTCTATATTTAATATATTGTTCATCACTATCCTTATGTTTTTTTCTAATAGAGCTACCTTATGAAGGAAATGAGAGCTCAACTCTATTTAAAGATACCTTAAAGCAATGGCAGGACCAGAAGAATATACCCAACACATTTCTTGTAAGTTATTGGCTATGTATTCTTCAGCATGGTACTATTTTGTCTGTTTTGGCTTATCAGAATGAAATATGTCTGCTGCAAAATATTTTTCAGCCTGTAGCAGGACAGGATGAAGCAGACGGTAGCAGGATCCCTACTCGCTTTATGTCAATATCGGAAATGTCAGCATTTCAAAATATGAGCCATGAGGTATGATTGAACATCAGTTGTAAGTATGGCTAAGTTACTATTTGTTGTGATGTAACTTTCTAAATAAGCTTTTAACATGTTTTTCTGTTTCCTCAGTGGAAAGTTACCCTTACAATTCTAGAATTAAATCTGGCTAGGTATTAAAGCTGTCAGAATTGTACTTTTTTTTTGCCTTTAGAAAGCTGAAACTTAATCTTATTACTGATTTCAAATACTTACTTTTATATTTAATGTGGCTTTTTGAGTCACATCTGTTGCTTTCTAATCCTAATAAACTTCCCTAGTGTCTATTTGAAGAGGCAGTTATTTGCCTGTGTTCTGTTTCCTAAAGGATAGAGTTCCATCTTGTAAGAACACATAATAATTTGACATAAAACTGAATTCAGTCTCTTTTGTTTCATTTCAAATGATGCAGTTACGCAACTAGATCTTTAGATTTTTTTTTACTTACGAGCAGCTCCATGTGGGTGGCTCAGTATTGTTCTGCAGAGAATGATTCCAGTTACAGTTAGTGAAACATGGCTGGCAGTGAATCACATTATGCATGTTCTGAGAATACCAGTGGCAGATGAGTGTATTTAAAAGTTGCTTAGGTCCTTTAAATATAGAATTTTTTTCTGCGTTGTTTGGGAAAATACCTATTTTCTATTGCTACTAAGAATGCAATTATATATAATAAAAAAAGAACAAAATGCCCACCATCTAACTTAATTTCAGATGGCTATTTTTCATGAGAATTTGTTTGAGAATTTGTTGCTTAATGTAAGTTAGTGTTTTTATATATTTTTGGTTTTGATAGTGACTTTAAATACAGTTTTCTGGAGTCTTCTCTTTCAAAACCTACTTTGTCATCAGGATTCTGTGTGTATCTTGTTCAATTGTCTTTAAAGCACTTTTTTCTGTAAGGACTTGTGTCCTGTTGCCTTCCAGTAGCAATGGGAAAATACATTAGAATTCTCTACAATATAGGAAGACTTTTCTTCAGTCTTAGTCATACATGAGTTTTATAACCTCCGAATCCACAAATAGCATGTTGTATAATGTGATTTTTTTTTCTGTAATTCTAGGAGCTACGTTACAAATATTATATGGAACTTCAGAAGCTCACCAATGTGTTTAAGACTCAAAGTTTCCCTGCAAACAAAAAGTATAAATTTGTAAATGCTGAGGCCTTCAAGGATAAGGCCTCAGGAACTTCTTTTGTATCTTCACCTATCAAAGCAAATAAGACAGATAAAATAAAAATGGGAGCCCTGCAAAGAGGAGGTGGCTTTGACGAAGGAAACTCTTCTGGAAGCAGTGCTCACAGCATCCCATCCACAAGTAATGGTGGCTTAAAATTATTTCATGAGGGAAGTGGCCAGGAAGTATCTGGTGTAGCTTCGTCAGAAGCCTCTCCAGACTTGTTAATTAAAGAAAAATGGCCAAGACAGGCATCAGCAGGTACTATTTCCAAGGAAATGAATGCAAATTCTGGCACTTTATTGGACTTAAAACCAGCAGCAACATTGGCTGTTACTCTTTCAACTTCAGAATCTGTAGATGTTTCAGCAGAGAGACCTTCAGGTGTACCTTTTACTTTCAGTGCATCTAACAACTCATTACCAAGATTTAGTAAAGACAGAGGTACATTTTCCTTTAAAAAGCAAGACAAGAGATGTACTTTCCCTCAGTTTTATTTAGGGAAATGTGATAAGCTGGATAAAACCAATAACCAGGATAAATATGGTCCTGAAGCCAAGAACATAGTTTGTGATGCTCCAACAAGTCCTAATTTAGTCTCACCAGAAAGTGAGAAACCACACATTTTGTTTCCCTTTGACAATTCAGAAAGGGATTGGTTTGCAGGATCGGAAGCTAGCAATTCATGTAAGGTGTTACCATCCTCATTTTTCACCCAATCTGAGAAGCCATCTGACAAAACATTATCTCATATGAAGGAAAAAACACCTTGTGCAAAGGAACCTGGAGGATGTGGTACACAGAAACCATCTGTCTTAAGGGAGCAAAAACATCACACCTCAGAATCCAGCACAGCTGTACCCTGTGGTACTTCAGACACCAACACTGGAGCTGGGGTGAATGACGTCTCCAAGACCCCTCCTCTCACCAATAATTGTGTGTTTCCTTTCAAAAGTAACTTTCCATTGCCTTCACCAGTATTTTCATTTGGAGGCATTCTCAGAAATACCTCTGATTTGCTGACTTCTTCTGTGTTTTTTTCTGGAAACAGAACAGAAAAAATTGATAAGGAGAAGATGAAATCTGACAAAACACTTCTAAATCTAGGAAAACCTGTAACTTCAGAGTGTGCAGAGCCTGCTTCTCTTCAGGGTCATCCAAAATGCGAAGGCTCATGTTTGCCTATGAACCCATCTGAAAACACTGAAAGTGCAGAAAGGCTTGGTGATGGTAACACTCCTTGTCAGCCTTTATGTGCAGGAGTCCTTCCTGTTGAATATGAGAATGTGTCTTCCACTCAACTCCCTGAAGCAACACAACAACAAAAAATGGTAAAAGATGAAGAAGCTGTTGCTGAAAACAACTGTTTGTGTCCTAGAAGGGAGGATGAACAGCCTGTACAGTGTCAGAGCACAGCTTGTTCTGTTCCTAGCATGTGCAATGATCCATCTTTAGGAATTTCTGTGCTTGCAGTAAGTGAGACAGGAGAAATGCTAAGAGAGAGCACTTCTGACACTTAAGAGCTAAGTCAAACATCTGTCTCTACTGATACCAGCCATGCATCAGAATATTTTCCTGTTGTTGAAGACAAAATGTCAGGTAGAACAAAATCAGATGTGAAGAGCAACTGAAAAGGAAAATAAGCTGCAATGAAATAAATGCTACTTAACACATTAAAAGGTGGGCATAGTTGTGATTTTACAGCTGTTCTACCCACCTCTCACCAATCAAGGTATATCTGTGTCAGAAACATTACTGCTTATGAGCAGTACAATGCAATGAAGTGACTTTTATAGTATAGTCATTATCTCAAGAAACAACCAAAAATGTCATGTCCTGCTCAAGACCAAAGCACAGCCATAAATGCTGCATCTTCAAGAATGCAAACCTTCTGGGGTCTGTTTGGGGTATGGGGAGCTGGGTGAAGCCTCAGTGGCAGGAGGCAGTTAATTGCTGTCTGTGTGCAGCAGCACTTGCACTTAAATGGGTAAGAGAATGGCCGAGAGCATTCACCTCACTGGCAGGGAGGGAGGAGAGCCACAAAAATAAAGGGTATTGAAGGTGTTACTAAAAATTGTTTTACTTATCTCCCCTTGGCTGTTCCTTTTTCTGTGATGTGTTTAATGTATGTTGAAGGTGTGAGTTCAAGTGTAATTTCAATAATTTCTCTTGTGCTTTTGAAATGGAAGCATCATATCAGTGTTCTTGTTACACACTGCAGAAGGTTGTCAGCTGCTCTTCTGAAGTGTTGCTTTCAGAATTGAATTTCAGCTCTTTTTGGCAACTGTTTGGGGATACTTGGACAGATTAACTTGCTGTTTTATTGAAAGCTTTTGGAGAACCTAGCTTTTAAAGCACAAAAACTTTATTTTGACATCTGTGTGTAATAATAAGAAAAAAGGAAAACAGCACTTCTTACTATATATTAATGATTCGGAATTCATGGAGTTTTTAGTCTGAAAATCAATACACAGTAAGGATATAAAGACCACCTTTTCTACTTTGCTGGCTGTCTTGCTGGATCCAAGAGATAACTGCTTTAGTTATTGGAATACACAGACAGAAGCGCTGTTTCAGAATAAAGGTCTATTTTGGTTACTGTTCATGCTTCAGCAAAAGCTGATGCTAGGCTTTAAAGAAATTAATTGTGTATTAGATAGATATGTCAACTGGCAGTATTAAATCAAAATGCAGAATGTTTAATATTTCTTCAGAAGTTTTCACTGGCAACTAGAAAAATCAGTAATCTGCAAATTACCTCTTTAACTCTGTAAGAAAAATATTACTTAAATTCAAATCTCTGCAGTATTTACTAATATACTTACTGTGACATAAAACTTAGAGAAGCCATTCTTCTTTCAGGAAATTTTGACCTAATTTCATTTGTGTTCTTGGCCTCAGTTTTTCTGTGGCAGTGCATTCCTTTATTAAATGTGCTGAAAATTATTAAATGTTTCTGCTATTTATCACAATAATACAACTTTTCTGTCTGCATTATAATAAGGAAGGTGGTGAAAAGTGTCTTTTAGTTCTCGATGTTCATCTCTTAAATCTTACTGTATTTCAATTTCTCCTAAGATTTTTTTTCTGCTGTTATCTCTAGACATTCTTGTCATGTTCTGCATGTGTAAGAGAGAAATGTTAACTCAAATCACTGGAAGACAAAGGCTGAGCAAGATGATAATGGCAGTGTCACAGGTGGCAGTTGGTCTCACTCTAACAAAAGAAGAGAAATTGAAATTTCTAACAAGAGAAATTGAACAATTCTAGAGTCAGATGAGGCACCTGTAAAATTCAGTGCCAGAAAGTTGCAGAAAATGTTTGTTTTCTTTTACACTGACAAAAAATTTCCTAATGAGCTAGGGTTAATCAGAAATTACAACAAGTTTCTGAAGCTTAACATATTTTCAGCATGTTGTCTGGTAATTTCTGTTATTTCATGGGAGTTTGATAAAGTCCATCTTTTGAGAGTTTGACAAAGTCTATCTTCTGTGCAGATACTTTGTCTCTTAGTGAAAAGACACTCATAAAGCAAATACTACTATATACTACTTTGAAAGTAAAAGTTGTGGGTGTGGGGGTTTGCCCTAGTCCTGGGGCTGCTTTTCGAGCATTGCTGTCCAAGTGCCTTACAGTGCACATTCAGGTTTTACAGGGCAGATCNGCTGTCTGTGTGCAGCAGCACTTGCACTTAAATGGGTAAGAGAATGGCCGAGAGCATTCACCTCACTGGCAGGGAGGGAGGAGAGCCACAAAAATAAAGGGTATTGAAGGTGTTACTAAAAATTGTTTTACTTATCTCCCCTTGGCTGTTCCTTTTTCTGTGATGTGTTTAATGTATGTTGAAGGTGTGAGTTCAAGTGTAATTTCAATAATTTCTCTTGTGCTTTTGAAATGGAAGCATCATATCAGTGTTCTTGTTACACACTGCAGAAGGTTGTCAGCTGCTCTTCTGAAGTGTTGCTTTCAGAATTGAATTTCAGCTCTTTTTGGCAACTGTTTGGGGATACTTGGACAGATTAACTTGCTGTTTTATTGAAAGCTTTTGGAGAACCTAGCTTTTAAAGCACAAAAACTTTATTTTGACATCTGTGTGTAATAATAAGAAAAAAGGAAAACAGCACTTCTTACTATATATTAATGATTCGGAATTCATGGAGTTTTTAGTCTGAAAATCAATACACAGTAAGGATATAAAGACCACCTTTTCTACTTTGCTGGCTGTCTTGCTGGATCCAAGAGATAACTGCTTTAGTTATTGGAATACACAGACAGAAGCACTGTTTCAGAATAAAGGTCTATTTTGGTTACTGTTCATGCTTCAGCAAAAGCTGATGCTAGGCTTTAAAGAAATTAATTGTGTATTAGATAGATATGTCAACTGGCAGTATTAAATCAAAATGCAGAATGTTTAATATTTCTTCAGAAGTTTTCACTGGCAACTAGAAAAATCAGTAATCTGCAAATTACCTCTTTAACTCTGTAAGAAAAATATTACTTAAATTCAAATCTCTGCAGTATTTACTAATATACTTACTGTGACATAAAACTTAGAGAAGCCATTCTTTCAGGAAATTTTGACCTAATTTCATTTGTGTTCAGTTCTTGGCCTCAGTTTTTCTGTGGCAGTGCATTCCTTTATTAAATGTGCTGAAAATTATTAAATGTTTCTGCTATTTATCACAATAATACAACTTTTCTGTCTGCATTATAATAAGGAAGGTGATGAAAAGTCTCTTTATGGTTAGTCTTTTAGTTCTCGATGTTCATCTCTTAAATCTTACTGTATTTCAATTTCTCCTAAGATTTTTTTTCTGCTGTTATCTCTAGACATTCTTGTCATGTTCTGCATGTGTAAGAGAGAAATGTTAACTCAAATCACTGGAAGACAAAGGCTGAGCAAGATGATAATGGCAGTGTCACAGGTGGCAGTTGGTCTCACTCTAACAAAAGAAGAGAAATTGAAATTTCTAACAAGAGAAATTGAACAATTCTAGAGTCAGATGAGGCACCTGTAAAATTCAGTGCCAGAAAGTTGCAGAAAATGTTTGTTTTCTTTTACACTGACAAAAAATTTCCTAATGAGCTAGGGTTAATCAGAAATTACAACAAGTTTCTGAAGCTTAACATATTTTCAGCATGTTGTCTGGTAATTTCTGTTATTTCATGGGAGTTTGATAAAGTCCATCTTTTGAGAGTTTGACAAAGTCTATCTTCTGTGCAGATACTTTGTCTCTTAGTGAAAAGACACTCATAAAGCAAATACTACTATATACTACTTTGAAAGTAAAAGTTGTGGGTGTGGGGGTTTGCCCTATCCTGGGGCTGCTTTTCGAGCATTGCTGTCCAAGTGCCTTACAGTGCACATTCAGGTTTTACAGGGCAGATCTGATTCACATAGAAACAAACAGGAAGATCCTTGCCCACTCCCTGGGCCATACTATGCTGACCCAGAAGGGAGCCCTTCCCCTGTTCCCTGAAAATGCTGTGAGGTACAGAATAACCTCTGGGTCTTAGGCTTGCCTCCTCCTGACTACTGTAAAAATTAACCCTGTCCTGGATGGAAGCAGGACAATCAGTGATCTTGGGTGAACCAGAGCTAATTCAAAGAAATGGGATTCAGAGTTGTCCCTAATGCATATCTGGCTTTTTATCCATAGAGAATAACTTATACCACTGTCTTGGTCATCATCATAAAATTCTGTGTAGCAGTGAGGACTGATGTCAAAGCCTCAATTTCCTAGGTTATCTAAACTTAGGTATGTGTGTATCTTTTTTTCAGATTACAGGTTAACAAAAAGGCAGTGTTGAAGTGAAGCATTTTTCTGAAAATACTACTGAGAAATTTGCCCTTGCTGGGAAAAAAACCCAAAAACGGACAAAGAAAGATTAAAAAAATAAGAAAACCCCAAAGCACCAAGGAAATAGCATATTTTTCTAAACTCAGTAATTTGTTTCACACAATTCTGTATCTTTCTGATTCCTTAAAATACAGGAGATAAAAAATTAAGCAGTTCTACATATGGCTGAAAAATTACATTCATCAAGTTTTGCGATATTGTTATGAAGCCCTCTATGTATTTCAGATTTTTTAAACTAAATCTGCAGACCAGTTTGAAAGCTTTTTTAGTGGTTCATGACTATACTACTTGATGATTTAATAGAAACCTTGGAAAGCAATTGAAATAGTTTATTTTCTTATAATAGCTAAACTACTTGTTGAACATGCTTCACAAATGAGCTGAAAGTTTCTAGTGCTGTCCTACTGAGGTCAATCTCTCCAGCTGTCAGAAATGTGATGTTTGTTCAATATGTCTGAGAGCTATATTAACATATATGTCACTGCCTGGATAAAAGGTGCAACTGAAAGATACAGTACAACTATTTGGTTTTGTAACTATTAAAAAAAATAAAATTTATTAAAAACAATTGTTTAGTTGACATTTAGAGCTGCTTAAATGTCAATATTTAAAGGTTAACTTCCTAAAGCAAACTTTGCATTATTTTGTGGTTTTGGTTTAATTATTATTTTATTATTGGTTATTAACTAAAGCTTTATTCTGAAATTGTATTTGATAACTCAGATCTAGTAACTTTCTAACATAAAGACTGATGGTCTGTGTGGTAAGACTGTTAAGTACTGGTGCTTTGGTTAGTTTTCATTCTTCAGTTAACATAGTTCAGTTTCCCTTTATAGTTTTCTTCCAGCTGTTTAAATGGCAGTAGAACATTCTTATTTGGGTCATCACAGTTCACTTAGACTTGTTTTGGTTTAATAAAAACAAAGGAGCATTGTTCCCTCTTAAGTTTCTTTAAAAGTGAAGTATATATTGTATTCTAAAAAATTTATTACACCCAATAGATTTAATAAGCAGTGAAAAATCCTTGAGCACATAGTAAACATGTTTAACCTGAAGAAAGAAAAAAAATCATTCATCATTTAACCTGAAGAAAAAAAAAGTCAGATATGCACTGGAACTGTTTCATTGTTAATAAACCCTGTGTTTATTAACACAGGGTTTATTAATGGTGTGTGGGTAGAGTAAGGATGAAGAGAGTCTCAAATACTGACACAGTAGTTCCCTGGGATCACTGCAGAGAAGCTATAAGCTTAAACTAATAATGCTGCAGAGGCCCATGTTTCTATAATTATATTGAGCATATAAGACTCATGAGTAGTATTAGAAAAGATAATTCATTAATTTTGTATTGAGAACATGGTATCAGCTGTTTGAATAACCTGTTGCAAAGCTAAACTGGAACACTGCAGACAGATTTGCTGGCTAAATTGAGGAGGAGATTGTGTGAGCTTTCTATCAATGATGAAGACCCTATGTTTTGCAAAAACGACCCCTAATTACTGAAAAGTAACTTAATAAACTCAGTTCCTAGTAGTTAAGAATGCCACATGGGTTTTTTTTTAATACAGGCAATATTTTGTTGAAATACTGGAAATATATAAGATTTTGGACTGGAAAGGATGTTAAGGGCAATCTAGTCAGTCACCTGGGTTGGTGCAGTCTTAGGCACAAATCCAGGCTGAGCAAAACATGGATTGAGCCCTGCAGAGAAGCACTTGGGGGGTGATGGTTGATGAAAAACTGGACACAAGCCAGCAATGTTCATTCACAGCCCAGAAAGCCAATGGAAATCCTGGGCTGCATCAAGAGAAGTGCAGCCAGCAGGTCAAGGGAGCTGATTCTCCTCAACTCTGCTCTTGTGAGACCCCACCTACAGTAGAGCATCCAGCTCTGGTATCCGGAATAGGAGAAGGACATGGAACTGTTGGAGCAAATCCAAAGAAGGGCCATGAAGTTAAGTAGAGTGGATCACGTTCCCTATAAAGACAGGCTGAGAAAGTTGTGTCTGTTCAGCCTGGAGAAGAGACAGTCATGTGGAGACCCCACTGCAACCTTTCAGTATCTGAAGGAGGCCCACAGGGCAGCTGGACAGGGACACTGTCAGGAAATGTAGTCATGGGACCAGGGGAATGGCTTCAAACTGCAATAGTTGGTTTTGACTAGGGAGAAATGCATTACTGTGAGAGTGGCGAAACACTGGAACAGGATGTCCAAAGTAGAGGATGCCCAGTCCCTTGAAAGTCGTCAAGGCTAGGTTGGATGGGACTTTGAGCAACCTGGTCTAGTGGAAAGTGTCCCTGCTTATGGCAGGGGGTTGAAAAAAGAGAATCTCTGAGGTCCCTTTCAGCCAGGCCATTACACTCCCCTGTGGGCACGGACGTCTTTCACTAGGCCAGTTCAAGGGCTGTCTTGGGGCTCTGCCTTGGGACTGGGGCTTGGCAGTGCCTTTAGCAATGACACCCAGGGGCACTAAACACACCCACATTTGCAGGGGACAGGAAGCTGAGCAGGGCAGGGGCACCATGGGATGATGGCATCATCCAGAGGCACCTGGACAAGCTTAAGAAGTGGGACAAGAACCTCATGAGGTTCCACAAGGCCAGGTGCCGAGTGCTGCCCCTGGGTCAGTGCAATCCCTGAGTCACAGATTTTTCCAGATCAGAAGAGACTTCCAAATCCCTCATTTTAGTGCTCCCACCATCTCCAGAACCAGCTCTTGGTTGGCCCTTGGGGCTTTCCCATGCCCTTGCCCACTTGCAGGCGTGCTGGCCAGAGGGGAGCACACACAGCCTGTGCCTCCTCCACAGCCCTTGGGCTCCACTGGGGAATGTCTTTCCAGAACAAAGAAATCAACTGCTGTAGCAATTATAGCAATCTCTACTTGTGTGATGCCTTGGCCAGTTTTTCCTGACTTCTACCATTGTGTAATAAGAATTTCTTGTGGTGTTAAAACTAGGTCTGAAGGGGAGTCATATTTTCAGTGTAGTGCTCAAAGAAAAAAAATGTGAGGACTTTTTGCTCCATCCTGGGTCACTGAACAATGCAGAATTTAATATAAGCAGCCAAAAGGATAGGATTATTTTCAGCCTGGAGCATGCCAGTGTCCCATCCATATAGATATAGGCATCAGTAAGCTACATTTACACTTACTGCTGATGAGCAGCAGAGGGAGGAAGAGCTGCAATCTATAAGCTGTTTAGTTTTCCCTGTTCAGTCTAACACTGCAAGTATTATCTACTTTGTTGGTATTTTCTGTTTTCTCCTTCTTTTCTTTGGAATCCTAGAGTAAATTGGAGATTTCTTCTTTCCTCTCAGTATGTTGCCACTATCTCTTTACTGTAGTAACGATCTTTAAAAATTATAATACAATGCAGTGTATTAGTTTTCTAGATTTAATATAGCTATGCAATTTTGGAAACCTCTTCAAAATGGCAACAAGAACTAGTGCTGAATCCACAGGTCAAAGGGTGATGTTATGTCACTAAGAAACATTTTTAGTTTCCATTTGTCTAACAGCCATTGGGCAGCAGAAGATTAATAGTATGTAAATGGCCTGCTATGGACCAAAGAGCTTTCATCATTTTTGTAGTTTGTGTCCAACTCCTTGCCCTGTGCAGGACACTCTATTAATCACACCATGTGCCAGAGAGCATTGTCCTGATGCTTCTGAACTCAGACAAGGCTTGGTGCTGTGAGCCCTTCCCTGAGAAGCCTGTTCTAGTGCCCAGCCACTTCCAGCTGTGGAAACTTTTTGTGATATCCGGCCTAAACCTGCCCTGACTCAGCTTCCTGGTGTTTCCTTGAATCCTGTCCCTGGTCAACACAGAGAAGACATCAGTGCCTGCCCCTTCACAAGGAAGCTGTACTCTGCAGTGGAGTCTCCCCTCAATCTCCTCTCCTCCAGGCTGAACAGACCAAGTGATCTCAGTTTCTAAGTTATTTCACATCCAGCTTCCCTTCCAGACCCTTCAATGTCTTGTTGCCATCCTCCCGACTTTCTCTAATGGCTTAATGTCTTTTTTATATTGTGGCACCCAAAACTGCACACAGTGCTCAAGGTGAGGCTGTCCAGAGAAGGACAATCCCCTCCCTGGCCTGGCTGGTGATGCTGTGCCTGATACACCCCAGGACAGGGATGGCCTCCTGGCTGCCAGGGCACCGTGACTCAGGTTCCATATACCATCGACCAGGACCCCCTGGTCTCTTTCCACAGTGCTGCTCTCCAGACTCTTATTCCTCAGCAATCCCAAAATAGCAGTGCATCACCTGCAGGAGGTTCTGCACTCCTTGGCTGCCACTGCTGAGGGGCATTACTGAGCAGGGGAGGCCATCACATCCAGTGGATGCATACCTCAGTCAGGGACCTTTTTACACCTCACTGTTCATCCTGTGAAGAATGCATGTTCATCATCATCGCTAGGAATTTAATAGAAAGAGAATGTACTGAGATGTGCGAGCTTGACACAATAAATACGCCCTCAAAAAGCACAATATGGGTCTATTGTGTACCTTAGCATGTTGAAGCATTCTTTCCTCTTCTGCTACTCAGCTGGCCCAAAGTAATCTACAATATACTTATTGAGAAAAATAACTTCTCACAAGTCTCAGCTGATGCCAAGCTGATGAATTGCTGTTATGCCTAGAAAACTCCTTAGATACAGAATATGCCTCTTTCACAAACTAATTTCATTGAAGTGATTTGAGCTGCACACAAAACTCTTACCATTACAGTAGGCAAAGTTTATTAGTATGTTCTTCTCTAATCTTCACAGAGTTAATTCCTGCCATCCCCTCCAAAGAAACCACAAAAATATGAACATTTACCTTTATCTATGGATTGTTCTTTCCACAGCTGAAACCAGACATTTCTGCAGGACATTTCACAGAATTACTTTGGCATGTTTCCAGGAAAACCTTTACCTTATTTATTCCAGACCTAAAATTATGTTTATTTTGGTTGTCAATGCAAAGCTTTTTCAATTGTTTCCACTTTTTTCCCCTATTCATCTTTTATCCTTTTCTGAATTTTGTTCAAGGATTTTGCTTTTGAATTCTATTGATTTATCAAATTACATATTAATTATTTATGAAATTTTAGCTGAGAAATGCTAAATGTCTTCCATAAATTCCAAGTTCATTGCTTTATAAACCTGATTTATGTTTTCCATTTTCTCTCACATGAGATATTTACAAAACAAATCATAGTAAGTGCATATAGCACCAGCAGTAACCCAGTGGTAATGAAACATATGAAAACACCATGAAGAAAACATGTCCAAGGATGAAATTATATTAAGGTTTTGGGAACTCTTGATTTTTGAGTAAAAGGATGCAAATGTACTTTACCAGACAAGTAGGTTAATAAAAAACCCACACAAAGCAGCAGAGATAATCAACTCATTACTTCATATATTCAGTCTTAAATACTTTTTCTATTGTGTTATTCAGTTTTATAAACAAATTTATATGTTTTCACTCTGTATCAGCTACTATAAAAAATATGACATTTACAACAAACAACCATTTAAAAAGAAAAAGATTAATCACTCATTTGCAAATTAATAATTATAATGATGATGATGATACCTAAAGCGCTGATTCCCTCGTATGCATTTGCCATTCCTCTGTCCTGTCCCATTTTGTGAGTATTACCCAAGAAGCAAAGTACCCAAAGTTCTACCTACATAATAGTGTGAACAACCCCACCTTTAGGCCTCTACTCCCATAACAGAGGCCTAAAGGATGGGGTTGTTTACACTACTAAGAAATGCTCTGGAAAGCATTCACTACTAATAAGAAATGCTCTGAAAAGATGTGAGGGCTGCAAGCTCAATAAAGGGCCAATACTGACCCTTTGTTATCACTATGCATCACTAAACAAACAGCAGATTGAAGAGATTTATGATGAACGCTTGTTAACATTTTGAACTGTACTTCTGAAGAAATGTGTGTCTGGATGTATTAAATAACAATCATTCAAATGCCAGTGTACAAGGCAGAACTTAAAAACCAAATTAAACTTACACAGAGAGATCATATGATGAAACACTAGTTCGTGGAACATACATTGTGCAATTTAACTAAAAGTTAAATTTCAAAAAGGCTTAGCAAACTATCCATATAATCATGTCCAAGTATCTCGTTATTCCATCTTTATTCATGCAAGGTACAGGAATAATATTAAGGCTGTGAAATCAAACTTTCAGAAATCAAATAAAGATGAAGGGAAAGGCTTTGTCATGTAAATCTCATGCAGCCTCTACAAGACCTTAGCAGTGAGACAGATGTCCAGTCTGTACAACTGTACAGTCTGAACAAATGTAGAGTCTGCTTTCAAAGCTGTTACATTTAGGAACTTGAAAGACTTGTGCAAGGACTGAAGTGTGTACTAGAAAGGCGTTAGCTTCCACTCGACTTAAAACTGACCAAAATTTAAAGTATTTAGTTAAAAACATTTTCAAAGTTAGCAAAACAACAGCAAAGTATCAAAACAGTGATGTCTACTCTAATAATAGTGAAACACTTAGAATAAAAGCTCTACATTAAACATTAACAAAAAAAAAGTTTAGATGAAAGGACTTTCCTCAAACCGTATTAAAGTTTGATACAGACAAAAGAGAATCAGCTTCCTTCCTGGATTTCTGATGGGACATTTTTGGTGAAACTCACTGTCAATAACTACTCTATTTCCTCTCCAAGAAAATGTATTAGAAAATTCTCTGCACTTTTATTTTCACCTTGATTTTCAAAATATACTAATTTTTCTTACAACTTTAATCTGTGAGATTGTCCTTATCATTTCCTCTTTGAAAACAAACTGTAGGTGCCATCACTGTCACCTCTCAATTCATGCAGGATTTTTAGAAGGGGTGATTTATCTCCACATATTACATTTTGTGTATATTTTTAAGGAANATGCATTAAGTCAATGAACTTTGAAAGATGGCAGCTAACGATTGTTAGAAGTTTTGTCACATTATATTTACTAATTTATCATAAGGGTTTGAAGTCAATGGACAGCAACAACCCTAAGGATAGTCTCTGACATCTCTTCTGTGCAATTCCCAAAACTGCAAACTCTCTCACTCTCACCAGTACAAGTGCACAGAAAAATGAAGAGTATCAAACCTAGCTATGCAGAAAACCCCTGGGGCTGGAACCCCTTCACTCCTTGTTGGAATATTGCACCATCCATCAATTTGTATACAAAGGTAAGGAAAGAGTTCTTGCTCCAACATAGCTAAATGTTTTCAAAGGAGAGGAGCTAACTTCTATGGGATTCTGAGGTAATCGACTCTTATGTTTAAAAACTCACAGACAGCATTTCCCAAGGCAAAGCTTTAGATGTTGATGATTCCTGAGAGTCACTCAAGACTGTTACCGGGCTTTGCAAGGGTCTTTCAGGGAGAAGAGAGAGACGAGAATCTTGACTCTATGATCAGAAGGCTGGATTTATTAATTTATGATATATAATACATTAAGACTATACTAAAAAGAATAGAGAGAAAAGTTCAGAAGCTGCTAAGCTAAGAATAGAATAGGAATCAATAAACAAGGGAGCTCTCTGTGAATCNAGAAGGAAAAATCTTAAAGAAAAGATTTTCCACAAAAGATGTCTGTGACACAAGACTGGTTTCAATTTAAGATTTAAAATGCATACTGCAGGAAAATGCTATGAAAAACAGAAATAAGAATGTTGTATTGGTTTGTTTATATAGATGAAATATATCAACTGATCACGAAACTGTACAAGATATTCTCATACAGTAAGTACAACTATGTCAAAATAATACAATTTTTGTGTTTGCTAATTCCTGAGTACAGTGTATTTACATATTGTAGCTGTAATATAATTTTTCAATTGTATTATATATATAATTATTATGTATTTAATCCATGTATTATATAGTAATTATTATTCCAGTTCCATATAAAATATATCTAACACCTCTTCTAAACCTGCTTATATCAACACAAACTTTATCTCTCCAGACTGTTTGGATCTGATGGTGGAAACAAAGAGAATTAAACATCTTGTTGTTTGGTTGTTTTGGTTAGATCACCCTTCCTTCTCTCTTGTTATATAAAGAAAAACCTAGATTGCTTGGTTCTGTTGGATCCTAATCTTGCCCACCAGATATGCCTGTATTTCTATCTGTACCACATGTGCAACCATACAATTAATGCTTTTGCAAAAAGCTTTTCAGTAACAGATTTATTGCCTCAATTCTCTGGGTTATAGCCAGGTTTTACCATTGCCCAAATTTCAAAGCATATAATATATGTACTACATTGCTCATATAGCATCTTAGAATTTTAGAGTCTTTTGGGGTAGTATTACAAAACTCTCCTCTTTCATCTGCCAGGTTCTTTGGATTTAGTCAGGTTTTGATGACAAAGCCAGAAATTGTATTCCAAACAGTCTGAAAGTGATGTTTCCAGTAATCCTTTTAGATGAATCATTGTTTCAGTGGCTCTCTCAGTTGTCTCAGTCATGCTTTTAACTCTCAAATGTGTACTTGCATCATCATTAAAAGGTGGTTGTCTTGGCTCTCTAGGCTGCTTCCTCACAGATCTGCATTCTTTCTCTGACTCGGTGAATATTTTGCATGATTATCAGTGACATTGCACTTTTTAGAGAATTCATTAATTCACTGATCCATTAGTCTGACGCCCTTTTCTTGACTAATACCACCAGGCTCATGTAAGGACCAGAAAATTGCTGTGTGAAGAAGTACTGAAACTCAAATGACATCTCATTCATCAACTATGAAATACATTAATTTAAAATAAATTTTTCCTACTTTGATACAAAACAAAACAATACAAGGTCCACACCTGATGCTGGAGAATTTAAAGCATGTAAAACCATATCTTTAAATAACTGCATACTTTGTCTCTTCATCTTGATCAAGATATCAAGATATCAAACAGGACAGAAAGGAGGTGTGCACATGTTATCATGCACTTTTCATGTTTGATGGCGAATAAAAATTATCATGTTATGTCTGAAATATATTTTAAGTGATTTTTCATCACTGCCTTCTAAATGTACTCAATTTGCCTCTGCAATTTATTTTTTTCACCAGAAATAATCACCCTTTAAGAAAAAGAAAAAGCTCGATCCTGTCTAAACAGAGATGGTGTTTGACAGCTTGTTTAACTTAAAAAAAATCTGACTGTCAATTTTTCCAATCTATCAATGCCAAAGTACCAGGATTGTACCCCATCAATGTTTAGTCACTGTCCCCGAAGCTGTAATGCCTAGTGAGAAATGGACTTATCAGTACAAAATCAGTACTCAGTCCAAATTCTAATTTTTGCTTTTGACAGAACCAGTGGATTCAATTTTGAGGTCCAAACTCTAGAAATTGAATCCAAAATGAAGACATACAAGCATTCTCAGTGCTCTCACACAAGTTGTCACTGCCACTGAAAGGCTCCTTCTTCTCTCACAGGCTTGGAGGCCTACTTTGTGTCATTCCTAAAAGCACCTATTTTTAAAAACTCTTTGCTACTTTATTTCTATCTAAAAGGAAATTTTTAATATATAATGCAATAATACATTTCTGTTTGAAGGACACAGACTCTTTAAACACAAGAAAACCCACCTGGTTTTAGTTTTAAGGTGTTAAACATTTGCTATGGTAGAACACACCCCTCCCAAACTCTAAATGCAGGCAATTGTATTTTCAACCAACATGAATCAGTTCTTTGTCTGATCTCTTTTCATTTCACAACAGAAAGAGAGAAAGGAAAAATTCTGTTATATTTTTACATGGTATAGCCTATCATAAAACAAGAAGTAAGTTGTTGTTGCTTGTCTCTGTGTTATTCACCACGTCTGCAATATTTCTGCCACCACCTTTTCCAGCACCTGTCTGTTGGCCAATCAGAAAAAAGCAAAAGGCCTGAAGTCTCTCCAACTCCAGGGAAACTCTTTCCAAAAATATCCCCAAGCTAAGTGTCTCCCTAATAGGAGCTACTGACTGACAAATCTCTCAGCAGTTCATTCTAAATAGCCAGCTGTGTTTTAACTTTTTTCTTTTTTTTTAATTTAGTTCTACTGAAGCTAACAGTGGAAGTAATCAGCTGTTCCATGTTCCTCCTTCAGCATTCATTCCTCTTTCCAGACGTATGGATGTCACATTCCTGCACATTTGTCTTTGTTAGTGCTGTGACTCTGGCAGCAATACACAGCTGTCTACCCCTATCTGGCATCAGACACGTTTTTTGGTGGCAGGTGGAGTCTTCCCACAGCAACACATTTGGCATAATCAAAAGACAGCATGCAATAGCTGCTACAAAGGTAAAGATGAAAAAAGGAGAAAGAAGTAAATATTTATTTTCCTACAGATCAGCATTTCACATTTTGTTGAAAGGAGCACATTCCATTTTCAAAGTTAATCCCCTTGTAAAGAAAGAAGCTTTTATCTGGTATTGAACTTCAGCTCTGTCTGTGCCTGCTCAGATCAAACACATTTCACATGCTAAGAAGGGTTCCAAATACATGACTGGCTATGAATATAAACATGTAAAATATGCACTGTAAGCTTGCAGCTAAAATTGATCCAATAGAGATAATTTTCCTCACGAAGAGGAAAGTCTAAATCTTAGCACATACAACATTAAAGAATGACATGTGATGCTATAAAGCATTTTTCTCACTGCCCAGCTATGGGAATTTTATGCATAAGTGCAAGTAGTTCTTACATAAAAGAAAAAATCAACACTGTTTGAAATATAATCTTCACAGAGGTACAGGTAATACCTAATGTGAATTCTAACTGCAGCACTTAGAATTAAGCAGTTCCATACTCCACATAGAGGGGTGAGTAACTTTTCAGATACAGCACAGGTACTTATAACACATGTAATTAATTTAAAAATAAAAGAATTGGTATAGCCATATGACTAACATGTACAGCATACAGAACAAAATCAACTCAGAGAAGAGTAACACTTAAAGCATTTATGTTAAACAAAACTGGGCAGAATTAGAACTAAGGTCTTGTATATGGACTTCTTAAAAGAAAATTTTAAGAAAGAGACTAGTGTTAACTCTGCTTTGCAGAGTCAGGACAAAAATTAACTATCTAACATTAACAGGTTGCTTTTCTTCTTTCAAATAGCTTGTTTAAGTTAGAGCATTACTTTTGTGACACAGATTTTCCACTAGTGTTTTAACTCTAAATTATTTCCCTTCTTTTATTTAGAAAATTATGTAATACTACAATTATGTAATACTACATTGAGCTGATATAGCTTAGATCTCTTAAACTTATCATATAATTTGAAATCTTTATTTGCCCTACTATACTATCACAATTGCCATGTGCTACACTGAAATTCCATCCTTGCTTTCTCTATCCTTATGAGATTGCATTGGTGCTGCCTTCTTTAACTTTCACTCATTCCCCTCTTGCTTCTTAATTCAACATGAAATTGATTTAACTTTTTGTACTAAAATCAGCTGTAACACATGCTTGCTTAAATTCTTTTTTGTATACATTCCCAAATGCTAAAATGTGGAACGGCCTTTCTACTTGAACCACAGAAGACTGCCAATTCAGAGTTTGCTGACACCTCATTTCTTTTCTTTGACACCTCTAGATAACACGCTTTAAATATTTAATAGAACCGGGCACTGGGAAGGCCTTCTCCACAGCGGTGAGCTCCGCGGTGTGGTGCGGCCGCAGCTCCATGGCATGGCTGTGAGCACCGCCGGTGCGGTGTGGCCGCAGCTCCATGGCACAGCGGGGAGCCCCGCCGGCGCGGTGTGGCCGCACCTCCATGGCGCTCGGCCCGTGGGCACCCGGCTGCCGCCACAGCCGTACAGAGCGGCAGGCTCCACGCTCCCTGTCCCTCACCGCAGAGCCTCACTCTGCCTACCCCGCCTGAGCAGCCGCTCTCGCCGGCTCTGGCCGGCACCTCTTCACCACCACCACCGTCGCCATTCACCGGAGCCCAGTGGGTCCTCCAAACCCGGAGCCCGTCCGCGTTTTCCCCTCAGCGCCTCACGCAGCAGAGCGTGTGCGGGGCTGCAAGTGAAGGGTCAGGCCAGGCAGCGAGGCAGGCTCAGGAACCAGCGTGTCATGGTGACACGGCCCTGAAGGAGTCTGATGGACTCAGGGCCCGGCAAGAGGCAGTCAGGAACCAGCGTGTCATGGTGACACGGCCCTGAAGGAGTCTGATGGACTCAGGGCCCGGCAAGAGGCAGTCAGGAACCAGCGTGTCATGGTGACACGGCCCTGAAGGAGTCTGATGGACTCAGGGCCCGGCAAGAGGCAGTCAGGAACCAGCGTGTCATGGTGACACGGCCCTGAAGGAGTCTGATGGACTCAGGGCCCGGCAAGAGGCAGTCAGGAACCAGCGTGTCATGGTGACACGGCTCTGAAGGAGTCTGATGGACTCAGGGCCTGGCAAGAGGCAGGCTCAGACAGCGCCGCCTTTCTCAGGGCACCGCCCGCTCCCAGGTAACGTGCACAGAGACATCTGTACCCTGCACAGTGTTCGTAGGCAAAGATCAAACAGCTTTGCCCTACGTGTCTTCACCTTTGTGATAAATCCGTGAGGGCACAATGTGCTTCACAGCCGCAGATGCAAAAGTGAATTAATCACAGCGCACAGGGATGCAAACTCCTGACAAAATTCCTTTGACATTTTAAGGGATGCTGGGGGCACTCACCAGTCAAGTAGCTGTTTGTGCATGTGTTCCATTATTACCTGTTCGGCTTATAAAGAGACAGAATGATCATCTTGAGCATCTTGAGACAGAATGATATTCCAAGTGTTCTAGTAGTCTTGAGATAAGGGAAGCAGAATGACAAGTTTCTCTTGATGAGGTGGTTTGCCTCATCAAGACCTTAAATAGACCATAGATCTTGGACTGAGAAGTGTTCATCTCTTTCCCAGTTTACAGAATGGTATTAGTTCTTTCGGAGTTACTTAGCCTTCCTTTCTGTTTTATGGTTTCCTTTCCTATTCGCAGCTGTGGTAATTCTAGCAAGGTGTACTATTTTTGAAGTTTATTGATGTGTTGTTACTTGCAGCCCCTCAATCTCTTTGTTGATGAAATATTCTGTAAAAGAAGGCTGGGAGTTATTGTTACTGATCTGTTATTAGTTTAATTTGAAAAATTGCTGTATTTCTTCCAGACTGATTACCATATAACTACTAGGAAAAGCTGAAGGCATATAAGCTTTCCCACTGCACTCCCAAGGTTCTCAGAGAAACTTGGAAAAATTTTATTTGAATATCATTGACACTGCTTGCTACATTTGACACTTCCATACATATAAGACAGGTAGATACTTTCAATGCACTCTATGAAAACATAGATTAGCTCCAGCTATGTAAAAAATCCATTTACTATGTATTTACAAGCATAATTAAATGTTTTTTGCATACTGAGGTAAAACTAAAGAACAAAGCTATGTATGGCATCGAACTACAGCAAGACATTGACCCAGTCTGTTTAAGCACAGGCAACCAGATTATTTTTTTGCTCTTTCAGAGGTGGAAAAAAATGTCTGTTAGTAACTCAAAATAACTGGAGGTTTCTGTGGCAACTGGTAAAGGAGGTTGTATCTCTCCCTGCTGCTTAAAGTAGAAGCAGTTCTGAGAGATTTCTATTTGAAGTTTGCATACTGGTGTTTGACTTCAGGTCTTGGAAAGGAGATTGCTTATCTACTTGTGTTTTATCTTGTTGCTATTTAGAGTAAGAGACAAATTAACAAGGACCATAACAGAGGTGCTCTGCTTTCTCAGGTAAGTATATGAATCATTTGGGTGTTATATATATTGTATTCTGTATTTTGGTTTTATACAATTAACGATTAAAATCTTTTGCATTATGTAACATCTTCATCAGATCAAATGATAAGCTTGTACAACCAGAATAGTTTTATGGGTTTTGGGATGGGATTTGGAAGGACTTGAGCTGACTAGTGTTAGAAACTATTATTAAGGTTTCAGGGAAACTGCAGCTGCATTCCATCAAATATATTGGTGGGAAAACTGTTATCTCTGTGGAATTCTGTTCATCAGATGAATTTTCCATAATACTGCAATAGGAATGGAGTGAGCATATTACTGTATATCTCTAATCTTGCTTGATGCTATTATTAATTTTAAAATATTATATGCAAATGCTAAATTGTTACATCATTGCATATTAAAGTGTGTTTATCTTACAAAATGTGTAGCTGTTCCAAAGTTTTAGTGTGTTTGCCATTTTTTAGAGTGATTTACTGCCTTTACTATGTTTATAAAGGAGAACACACATTGTTTTTGCAATAAAAATGAAAGATCTTGATTCCAAAATATTCAGTACACATCAAAAAATATAAGCATTCCCTAAATCATAGAAGAAGAATGTTGGGAAACTTTATTCATGGCTTAACAGAGCTTTATAAAACCTTGCCCTATTTTCAGGTTATGAAGACTATTTCATTAACTGTTAAAGAGGAATTAATTGAACACTAATCCTTCACTTTCTGGGCAAATGTTTCTATCATGCTGTACAAAAAGTATTTGCCATACTTCATTTACACAAAATAATACTTTATTTGTATTCAGAAAGCTAAATTTCTTTTAAAATATCTCTGCAGATATCTACAGGCAGATATATTTCCTTCCCAGAAGTGAAAATTTAAACACATAATTGCAAGAACCAGGATTTCATCCACCCACTCCCTGTAGAAAATGCTGAAGATAGCCCAAGGCAGCTTGTTGCTGTTTATATGCAGGCTATTTTTGACTCCCATTCCAAGGTGGCAAAGTTTTGGGTGTTTAGTGGAGATGCTGGGTGCCTGAAAAAGGACATTGATTTTATTTTGTGGGGTGACTGCTTAAAAATCAGGCATACAGTGGTTAATTCTTGGATAACCAGCTCCTTCTTTGTGCACAGTTTTCAGCTTGAAATTTTTAGAATCATAGTTCTGTTCTTATTTGACACGCTGAAATCACTGTAAAATTACCTGGAAAAAAATCCTTTTAACTAATTTCAGTACAACATGGTAAGGATCTCAAGCTGCGAAAATGGGGTTTGTATACATTGTGAAGCATTCCCAGTCCAGCAGTGAGTCTGTTCAAGCTGTGATTAGGGGACAGAAAGTGCCTGTCTGAAGATGCCGAGATGCTCTATCAAGCTCTGAAATAGGATGTGTGGTACTGGCACCTGTTAGTACATAAAGATGGTCTGGACCCTCTAGGGAGCTCTGAGTCTCTTGAGCTCTTCTGTCACAAGAGTACCTCTACTGCACTTCCATTGTTGCCAAGGAACAAATTGGAGTAAAAACTGCAAGGCAGTATCTAGAAGACCTTGAGCTAAGAGCAAATGCCAGAGTACAAAATGATTTCAGATCCGCGAGCAGATCTAACGGACGCTGGCAGAAGGGACGGAGCTCTGTAGCGTCTCTTTGGAGCTGGAATTTCTTCTGTCCTCTCTGGAGCATGTGACTCCCAATAGGTTGCAATCTGGCAGAAACCACATTGCCCACACATTGCTTTTATTTCTGGAAACTGTGATAAAGTCTCTAGATTAAACCAACAGTCTTCATGTTTACTTCTTCCTTTCACTGAGTTTTAACAGAAATTATGTGCTTGAAAAAGTGTTTTTGGACAGTTTTTTTTTCCTTTTTCCTAGGACTAAATTCTCACAGGAGTTTTAATGAGGTGAAAGTACTTCCTTAACAGAGGCAGTAAGGGAGAATTGACTCTGTTACACATTATACTCTACAATTCTATAGAAACCAAAAATGTATTTTGATTGTTTCACTGTTAATACATGTGTCAAAGTTGTGGGGTATTTTTAAAGCATACAGGGATTTTTTGTGCCTTTTCTGAAGGAGATACTTCTTTTATTATTTCACTTGAGATGTGAAAATTCAGTAGGCTAATTTCTTTATACAGTGTATTATATGGTTACAGATTATTTACCAATTATTACAAAAAGTTTCTGTATTTCTACTCATAAATCCAAAAATGTTAAGGGTCTTTTGCAACCTAAATTATTGTATTTTTTTCTTTTCTACAAGATTTTAAGGTACACAAGGAAGCTATTGATTTTAAACTATTCTTAGCAGAAAAAGGCAGTTATTTTATTTATTATCATGAAAATAATGCTGTTGAAAAAAAATAAAAATCTATTACCATAAAATGGTATAGAAAAGGGAATGGCTAAGTTCTCTGAATTTCTGAGTGGTAAGCACAGGGAACTTTGTGCCACTTCCAGGCCTAACGTCGCTTCTGCTGGAATTCCAGATAGTGGCAGTCTGCTGAAACATGAGTTCAGTTACCAAATATAGATGAGGGGGGTACGAATTGCATAGGCACAGAGGACGGATGTACCAGGCCACAGTCTCCTCGACTAAGGACCAAGCAAGCTTCAGTGAAGAGCTGGAGCAACTTTAAGCCTATTCAGATAGAGAAGGAGAAAAACAACTTTGCCTATTATTAATTATACTTGAACTCTTCATATTGGCCTGCTCATTGTAAGATCTGTTTTATATTTTCTGCTGATCGTAGTTGTTGTGTTTGTGGAGTAATTTTGCAGGATTTCAAAATTCCACAAAAAAGCATGTGCCTTTTTTGTTTTAAAAAATCTTACTAGATACATTTCATTCTTCATATGATTCTTTTGAAGAGATGGGTCCTGTTAAGTAATAATTGGGTCATGTTAAATCATATTTTCTTATTTGGCAGGTTCTGCAAATTCAGGATGTTTATTTTTTTTAAATGAGTCCTTTATTATTCTATGTTTCTCCATATTTTACTATATACCCTTACAAAACCTTAATTTGATTAGTTACTCTATTTTTTTCTGAAATTATTGTAATCTAATACATTTCAATTTTAATATTTACCATATGATTCTTTAGAGCATCTGTATTGGGTTTTGAATAAGTATTTAAACTGCATGATAAAAAATGTGATTTTACTTGGGCATAATTTTTAAATATTTACAAATAGGACCCCATAAGTAGTCTATATGTAATAATGTTGATCTGCATGCAACATTGTAATTTATGCTTGTGTCTTTAAATGATACAGTATATGGCTTTGCAGGTTACCTAATGAGTATGATGATGAAAACTGTTATAAATACATTGTAGTCTAACTTGGAGAAGCTAGAAATAGCATTCAAAATTTCTAATTATGATCTTATAAGCTACTTGATAGGGTTAGTGATACTTCACCTCCAGTTCACTGTGATTACAAGTTGCTCTAAAAGAATAGTGAGTTTATGTATTACAGTATGGCTGAAAAAAGGCTTTCTCCTGGAAGCTTCCATTCAGCTCCCTAAAGC
>WBNQ01050676.1:5886-19040 GCA_013401375.1 Spizella passerina | reverse complement strand
AGGTTCTCTAACAAAGTGCAGTGAGCAGCAGGTCAGCAGAGCTCCAGCCCTTCAGAGCAACAGGGAGCTTCATGAAGGTGAGGGATCACGTGCCACCAGATGCACCTGTGAGTTTCTCTACTTCTGAGCCTGTGATATTTGTAAAGAGGGAGCAGCCAAGGGGAAAACAGCTCATGGTTCTTCACCTGCCAAGGAAAAGCACAAAAGGAGAAAACTCAGCAGCCAGTTGTGAGTCCCTGCTCTGACAGGAGAGATGAGAGTGGAAAGCTCAGTGGATACCCAGGGCTGTCCTTTATCCCTTGGTGTGCAGGTCCTGACTGTATTTATTGCCAGTGTGGGGCTGCATGGACATAAAGAGGTTACCAGGCTTATCTCCCTTTCCAGGTCAGAATTTCCCCCCACCCACCCTGTGTGACCCCTCCTGTATCTGTCAGACAAACTCAGCAGACATTGGTGTGTGGTGAGGTCTCAGCTTGGGATATTCAGCTTTACCATGGTTTAAATAATAACAACAGCTTGATCACATTGCTGCTCAAGTGATCACCTGGAAAAAAAAAAGTGTTTGTGGGAAAACTCACATTTCCTTTCCTTTGTAGAAATAGCACCAAAATGATCTAAAAAATTACCAGTGCCTACAGAGGCTGTACTGGTTTGTTTTTTATTTTTGCCAGGGAGCTTCAGCATGGGAATGGCTCCCAGTGTGTGTGCACAGTGGGATGTGCTGGCTGCTCCTGGGCTGAGGGACAGCTCCCCACACTTGTGTTTCCTTACACAGGGAACCAAACCCTCCCAGGGCACAGTTACCAAAATAACCCTTCCTGCCTTCCCCTTACACCCTCAGCGCTTGTTTGTGAACTTGCTTTCTCAATATTCATGAAAAATTGTCATTGTCCCAGCACTGACAGGAGCAAACCACAGCAGGGAGTTTGTTTTGAGCCTCGGGCAGTTTCCTGCACCACATTTACCCTCTGCTGACCTTCTTGTCCACACCCTTAATTTGTGTTTCTGCCAGGAATCCTCTCCCAGTCTCTGCTGCATTAAATGCACCTTCCCAGCCTTGTGGCACTTTTAAATAGCCCGGCTTTGCCTTCCCTCCTTTAAATAGCATTTTCCATTTGCTTCTTATAAAAATCTGTCATATCCTGCTGCTCCATTCATCGACTGAAGTGCCTTTAACACACACCAGACCTTCTGACACTTTGTTTTTCTTTCTATCTTTCTGCTTTAACATGGGGTGACCAAAACTGGCAGACACAGGCAGAAATCTGAGCAGAGATGTGGCCAGTAGAGATTTGTCATTTTTATTCTCTCTATATAAACAACCCCCCTGAAATCCCTCCTATTTTTTGAGGATAACTGAGGTGTGATTTTTTTGCCCTATTTCATTGTTTCATTAAAGCATGAGCAATCCCTTCTGTGGGATCTTGGACCAGGAATAAAGGGATGCTGAGCAGTGCCAGGTTCTCCCATTGCAGCTGGGATTTCCAGCCCCAGCTGGATCCTGTCCTGGTGTGCCCCAGCAGGAGCAGCACAGGCTGTGGCTGAGCCCTGCTCTCATCGGGGCAGGCACAGCGACCCAGCCTGTGCTGCTTTGCCTTTAGTCACCAGTTTTGTACAGGGAAAAACATTTCCTACCATTTAGTTCGTGTTTTCTGCTGACTTTTCAATGAGGCTTTAGGGAAGATTAAATACTAACTTTGAAATTAAGAATCAAGGTCTTCATTTTCAGTTAACAGAGATGGTGGGGAAAGTATAATTTTACTAAAAAAATCAGTTTTGATTGTAAGGTATAGGGGCACTTTAGAAAATTTTGCTGTTATTATTTTCAGTGCACTCTGTTCCTGCTCCTAAAATGTGAAAACCACATTTTATTATCTGCTGTATACATTAGAAATGTTTAATTTCTTCAGATAAGTGTAAATTTAAATTCTTTTACTGATTTGTGTAACAGTATTTTGTCTATCAGTTCTTTAGAGTTGCTTTCATTTGGTAATTCAAAATGCCTAACTGATTGAACATGTTTTTGTTTATTAAAAATAACATAATTCTCAATGTAAAATCCCCTTTCTATGGACACACAGCAGTGTTCTTGTTTTTAATTCCCTTCAATATTTCTGCCAATGGAATACTGTTAAGAAACTGGAGGTAGATTTATTAGTTGTTGTTTGATAGAGTCAAGTGAAGCTTTGTGAAAATGTTTCCTTCTAAACTTGTCCCTCACTTGAAGAAAGACCTCGAGGGGCTGGAGCCTGTCCAGGGAAGGGAGCAGGGCTGGGGAAGGCTCTGGGCTGTGTGCTTCATGCAGCAGGGAGGGAATTGGGACAGTAAATCCCTGAGTTTGCTGAGAGCAGAGCTGCCTGTCCTGAGGGTGGCACAGGAGGTGAAGGAGCTGTGGGGCTCTGCCCTCTGCACCCAGCTTTGGTTACAGAGCATCTTTTGCTCCCTGAGTGCCTGAGAACAGCTCTGCTCCTGCATCTTTTGCTATCCTGCATTGCTTTCCAGTGAAAAACCCCCACAAACAGCCCCAAACCAACAACTCATCCCCATCCATCTGCCATGGCGTGGCCAGTGCTCTTACAGAAGCTCAGCTTGAGTTTAAAGTGCCTTGTTAAACTTTTCCCCTGACTCTCAGAGGTCTGAAATGAATGTTCAAAGGACACGGCAATGGCAGGGAAAAGTGAGCTTATTTAGATAGTGGGAATGTCTTTCCTGTGCTAACAGCAGTGAAAAACCACAGATAAGGCTGAAAGTCTCAATGTTAATTAGACAGGAATTTCCTTAATTTGTCAGTCTGTTTTAAAAGTTGTAAATCCAAGAAGCAACAGATGGCTGAGGAAAAATGAGAACAGATTAGGACCTACATCCTCTCTGTAATGCCAGGTATTATGGAAAATATTTCTGAACACAGAACTTAAGCACTTTGATTGTTTGAGCTGTAGGGCTCTTTATCTGCTGTCTGTGCTGAGAGGCACTGGAGCACACACACCAGCCCTGAATGGATGTGTAATCCCATAACCATTCCCTGCTCGCAAAGCTCTTAAGCGTGTCCTTCAGCCCCACAGAGATCAGGGGCTTTGAACACATGTTCAAAGTTAAAGCACATGTTGAAGTGCTGGTTAAATTGCTGTGCATCCCTCACAGTGTGCATTTGTTTCTGCTTAACCTCTGAGCTTTGTGTCCTAAGCCAGCCAGAGAGAAGGAATAAAATGTTTGTAAAGGTGATGTCAAATATTCAGTCTCGACTCTGAGATAAATAGGACCATCCCCTAAAATAAGCTCTGCTCATTTGCTTGTGCTGCTTTAGTGATTCCTCAATTTATATAATTTTTCTCATCACCCCGTAAATTATGCTTTTGCAGAAACTGAAAGGCCAATTCAGAAAGATAAAAAACAACTGTTGGGGTCAGTGAGGAAATCTGTGAAGTTCTGAGAACAGTTTCTGGGGCTTGCCAAATTTCCCACATTTGAAAAATATGGAGAAGGAATTTGAAGAAGTTCTTATCACTCTGCAATCAGAGTCCCTAATGCTGGCAGGTTTTTTTAACAAGTTCTCATACACTACTGAAGGCACTGAGACAGGGGAACACATGGTGTGTTTTTCAGTTGGGGGGAAGAATGCCTTTCCTGGCACTCAAAAAGAAATGTGAATAGATGAGAACATATTACAGATTGCCAGCATCAGTGAGGAGCTGATAATGATCTTCACTGCCTGAAATAATAAAAATTAAACATATAGAAAAGAGACAAAGCCCTGCATTTTATTGTGTGAACAAAAGTCCTCTGAGATATTTGTGTGCCATGGTGAGAAGCTTTTGAATCAAAATTTTGAAAAAGAAAAAAAATCTACTATGGGGAACACAGGCAGATTTGAGCGGAGAAATATTTTGGAAATTTTTGTACCCCCTCCTTGCAGTGAAATGCTTCACTCAGCAAGTGGCCCCAGCAGGCTGATCCTGCAGGAGCCCAGGGACTGCAGTGGGGTCCTGGTGCATCACAGAATCTTGGGATGGCCTCGGTGGGAAGGGACCTCAAAGCTCCTCTGGTCTCCTCTGCAGGTTCTCTCCATGGGTGCAATGTGCACCTGTAATTACCTGCATCTGCAGGCTGCAGTGGGACTGTCACTGAAGGGAGGAGAGAGGGAAAATCAGAATCTTTAAGTCTAAAACCCCAAATCAAACAGGATGGTCTTTCTAAGACAACCCAGTTTGGTTGTCATGGTCTCAGAAACCTTAATGATGGAAATATTATAGATGTATGGCTGCATATAAATGCTTGACTGGAGGGTTCCAGCAGGGTTTGTTGTTGAGGCTGTTCTTTACAGGGACTGAGCCTGTGGCCAGGGAACACGGGGAGAACATCCAGGCTCCTGTGGGATCAAGCAGGGGCTCATATTTTGTCTTTTCCGCCTGCTCCACCACACCCCAGCCTGAGGTGGGACTGGAAAGGAAACTTCTGGAATACACAAGGAAGACCATTCTTGTGGGATTGCCATCCCAGCCAAGACCGGGAAGCTTTGGAAAACTTGCCAAGGAGGAAAAAATTCAGACTGCTGGTGGGAGTTTGCCAGCCTGGTTTCCAGGCCAAGGGGATTTGGAGCAGCATCTGGATGTTTCAGAGGTTATCCAAACCAGGCCAGGAGACTCGCACTCCCTGCTCACGTAGGAGTTCAGGGCTCTGAGCTGGGCTCTCAGTGAGGATGTTCCTGGACTGGAATGCTCAGCAGCAGCTCCAGCCTTCCAAGAGCAGTGGCGTATTTCCCATGACCAGAGGAGCTGCTGTGCTGCTGTCCGGCCGGCCACAAACTGTAAGTTCAAAAGGCTTCTCCCTGAAAACAGAGGAAAACAGTGCACCAAAAAGCCATTCTTGGCATTCTTCTAGAAATGTCTCTATCTCTCATCCTCTCCAAAGGCCACTTAAAGCCAAGCAGCTCCTGTCCCTTCTTCAGCTCTTAGTGGGATGGAAATGAGCATCCAGCCTAGGAGGAGGTGTGGCAGCAGCAGATGTGATCCCGTGTGGTTACAAGACATTGTATGAAGCCATGAGCTCAAATCCAGTAGGAGTTTTTAGTCTTGCTGTAATGTCAAAGCAGAGGGAATATACCTATTTAATAAATGTAAATACATCTATTTACCCCTCCTTTTACCATCTGGATGGGATCATTCTTTGGTAGTCCCAGCACAGGCTAATTACATTCAGTTTTTTGCATGTTTTGGGTCTGCTGCCAGTCACTATAAAGACACTGAGTGTGATTGGTTCATTGCCTTCATCTCCTGCTGCACACTTGAGTGAAACAGCTGTAGTGCTGCCAGCTGGAGTTAGAGAAAACCTATTGAAATTTAATAGGATTATAAAATAGTCTACTTTTATCCATGTTTACTAATATCTAGGGTTTTTTTCCCCCTCTTTAACAACAGTCCAGGAAGACTATGTTGTTATTGGAAAGGAAATATGGAGGGTGTGGACAGGGAGCCCAGCAGAGAACTCCTGCCTGCTAACAGGATCTCATGGATACTCATGGTACTGAGGGGGCACTGGGTAAATGGATGATCCCAATCTGCCACAGGGGTTCTTGGGCTACTGCCATGACTAAATTAAGACAAGGAGCAAAATGCACTTGTGACAGGAGGCTCAGTTCTCACACAGACCTGATTTGTCCCTTTTAAACTCACCAAGGCTGAGCCACGGGGAGTTTATCTGAAAAATCTGCTGCATTCAGGACAGTGGCAGGGAAGCTGAGCTTGGTGGTCTCCCAGGAGAGTTTAGGCATCCTGCATTGGAGAGGTGACACCCTTAGAACCTAAGTCAGGGCCATTATTTAAGGCCCCTAAGTATGTACTTGATTTCCTCTTTATTAAAATTTGAAAGCCACTGAGGTATTCTTGTTGGATTTTAGGAACTGGCTTTGGAGTTCCAAGAAGCTCAGTGAAGTTTTGGTTGACTTCAGCAGGAGAAATGCAGCAGCTTGAAGACTTGACCTGGAAGTTTTTTCTGTGTTTGTGACTCAGAGATGGAAAGAAAGTGTTTATGGTTTAATTCCCATTTAATGTTCCGTTGTGGTTCTTGCATGCTCCATGGCCTTGGGTTTAGAGTGGAGCACCTATGGGCTCTTCAGAAGGCTCTCCTGGCCAGATAAAAAAGTGCATTTCAGGAGCAAAGCACATCTGTGCTGCAGCACAGAGTTCAAAGCTGGGGAGGAGTTCTTGGGAGCAGCTGCAGGTTGTCTCTGGTAATTGGGAGCAGAACGGGCTCCAGCACTTGACACAACAGGTTCACACAGAGTGATTGGGTAAAGAAACTTAATGTCTGCTTTTAATAACAACAGCAAGTAGCAGAGGTGGCAAAGTATTTTTAATGACATCATTTGCCCAGCTGTTTTACACATCTGTAATGTGCAACGTCGCTCCCATTCTGTAACACTTCATCCTTGCTCTTCCACACCTTGGGGATGAGGGATAGGGTTACCTGGCTGGATGGAGCAGCCTGGGAAACATTTGTGTTTGTGGGTAGCTATCAGCAGTGCTGGTGTGAAAGCCTTGGCTGCAGAGCTCTGCATTAGGTGTGTTTTTTTTAACGTGCTAATTACTTCACTGTGAATTTGGCACTGAGGCATAGGGCCCCGTGCTCTGGGCCAAGCTTACAGCTAGGAATGAAACATTTGCAGCAGCTGCAAAAATGTTTTTACTTATTTAGGGCATGCTAATGTTTTATAGCCATGAATAATGACAAGCCAATAAATCATTCATTAATTTGTAATGCTGGAGCTTCCCCTCAGATGTGATGTCTGAGGCAGTGATGGCAGGGGAGGAGGAGTTTGGTGGCTGCTCTGTGTTTATACAAAGGGACAAGAATTGACTGCAGATAGAGCATCTGGTAAATCCAATGGGATTCCCTTTTGAGCTCCTTTCTCTCCATTGTAAGGGTGAAGAGACAATTTACAGGAGGTTGCAGTGAGAGGACTGCAGTGAGAGGGATGGTTCAAACTGAAAGAGTGGGTTTAGATCACAAAAAAAAATTCTCCCCTGTGAGGGTGGGCAGGCCCTGGCACAGGGTGCCCAGAGCAGCTGTGGCTGCCCCTGGATCCCTGGCAGTGCCCAAGGCCAGGCTGGACACTGGGGCTGGGAGCAGCCTGGACAGTGGGAGGGATCCCTGCCATGGCAGGGGTGGGATGGGATGAACTTTAGGATCCCTTCCAACCCAAACCATTCCCTGACTAATTCTATGAATAATTAAGTTTCTAAGTGCATATTTCTCTTTTATAAACCTTAGTGGAAAACTCTGGGAAATTTCTTTTCAAAATAATTTTGGGAATTGTCATCTCTGAGGATCAATGCCTCTGGTGCTCCTCACCCAGGAAGGTCAAAAAGGCAGCGCTGTGAAGCCCAGGTGTATTCCTGTCGGTGCAGCTCAGGAGAGCAGGGGTTAATGCCCTGGAGTGTTCCTGCGGCAGTGCCTGGATCCATCCCGGGCTGCAGGGGGCTCAGGGATCCATCCTGGGGCTCAGGGCTCAGGGATCCATCCCGGGCTGCAGGGGGCTCAGGGATCCATCCTGGGGCTCAGGGCTCAGGGATCCACTCCAGGGTGCAGGGGGCTCAGGGATCCATCCCGGGGGGCTCAGGGATCCATCCTGGGGTGCAGAGGGATCAGGGATCCATCCTGGGGTGCAGGGGCTCAGGAATTCTCCTGCCTGGAATGCAGCAGTGCAGTTTGCAGAGCAGGGTTGGCTGCCAGGCCGTTCAGCAGGCGGCTGGTTTTGGTGAAAAGGCAGCTTGAAAAGTTAAAACCTCCTGATTTTTGAAAATCAGCTGGAGAACATTACAGTCACGCAGAACTGAAGGCAGACAACTCGTTAAAATTAGCATGGGCTGTAATTAAAAACATGCTGGGGGAAAAAGGCCCTGAGAAGAAGCAGACTCTTGGAAAGCTCCTGACGCTGCTAGATGTTGAAATGGAAACGAAGCTGGCTAATTGATTTCAATAATTGCTGGGTAACTTCACCCTGCAGGAGGTACCAAAGGCCGTGGTCAGCTCAGTCTGGGAACAAAGGGAGGATTGGACAGGGGAGCAGAGGCTCGTGCTGGGACCAGAGCCACTCCTCCTTCCCAAAATCCTGCTGGGCTTTGCTTTTCTGTGCCACAGCTTCTCGTGCCAGGCAGTGCTGCCATGGCACAGGAATCTGCTTGGCTGTTGGCATTCCCTCCCCAGGAGCCCTGTGCCACCTTGGAGGGCAGGCCTGGCCCATGCCAGGTGCAGGGTCACACCTGGGCCACATGAAAACTCCAGGTTACACCCAGGGAAGGGATGTTCAGGGGGGGAATCTTGGACCTGAGTTCTGCCCTGCTGTGGCTCAATGTGCTTACCACGGGTGATGCTCGGGCCTGAGGGAAGAAAGTGGGGAAAAACTGGGCATGCTGGGCCTGTGCCAGCTGATGCTGGGATGGGGTGGGTCTGGGGTGGCCATCCCAGCCTGTTTGCCATCTCTGCATTGCTGTCTACAACACTGGAATTCCGATTTGTCAACAAAATGTCATAAATTCCCTCTCTGCTGCTGCTCTCAGCCCAGCCAGGTGTGGGTGAGGAGCAGCCCTGGGGTCCCCAGCAAAGGCAGGGCTGGCAGGGCTGTGGGGTCTGCAGGCAGGCAAGTGGGAATGCTGCTCGTGGGGATGCAGATGGCAATGCAGATGCAGGGTGGAGAGCCAGGGAGCACATCTGGGAGCACATCCCTGCTCCCTCTGCAGCTCCTGGGGCTCAGGTACCTCCAGGAACAGGGAGTGCAGTCAAATCAGCTGTCAGCAGGTGCATGTGGACTGCCACTGCTAAAATAATGGGCTGCCAGCATTTATACCTGCATGAGGAATTTCTCTGCTGGGTAATAGAGTATTTTTCCATGTGCTCTAGAAAATACACTTTACTTTTACAAAAATTGTCCTCAGCAGCACCAGCAGTAACCTTTCCTGAAAACAAACCATTATGGCTGGAACACTCCCTCAGACCCTCCTGCATTCTGCCTTCAGATGAACAAAGAGCTCAAGTGAGCCCTCTCCTTACTGGGGCCTGATTTTGGGTTGGACAGCTTGGACTCGATGCTCCTGGAGGTCTTTTCCAGCCTCAGTGACTCTAGGATTGTCTGACTGCTCCCCACAGCACAGGAGCGAGCAAAGGGCATCCCAGGGCTCCTGGGGTGCAGGCACTCAGCAAACTTTGCCCACATCTTGTAGAAAATAGAGTGATGGAAATGAGAAATAAGAATTAACTGCTGGATGGTGTATTCCTGTCTGGGCAATACATTGTTTAATGAGGGATTTCTGGCAATACATTGTTTAATGAGGGATTTTTTTAATGGAAAATAATTTACCTAAGAGCTGGTAGATTGCATGAATCCAGAATGGTGACTTGTTGAGGTTGCCACCTTTACGTGGTTTGCACTACATTTACACAAAATTTCCCAGTATGTCATAAATATAAATAAATTCCCTTTATCTAGTGTGTTGGGACTGTTATATTCCAACCAATGGGTAAAGATATTGCAGAGAATGTTTGGATTTTCTACGTTGGGATGACATTTTGTGACCCACTCAAGGTAGAGAGGGGTTGCTGTTTCCAGTTTGATCCATGGTAGGAGGTCTGATGTAAAAACAGGTGAATTAGGCTTCAAAAGCTTCCAATCAGATAAAATGAGGAACAGATTAAGTGCAGTAGACTGGCACTGTTTATTAGAAAATGGCCTATGAAGGAAAATTGGCTGAACTTTAAAGAGGTGCTGGAGTTGGCTCGGGGGGAGTGAATATAACTTTACATAAAACTAAACATAAAACTTTAAGCCCAATGTGGATGAGTGATAAGTTGTTAAAGTTAATTGTGAGTGAAAATAGAGCTGCAAAGCGTGCAGGGGCAGGGGAGTCTGGGGCTGGGGGGATTGTAGGGACAAAGCTGCTACACAAATGGAGCATCTGAGGGGCAAATGGAGAGGGAGCAGTTCAGCCATTCAACTCAAGAATATTCTGGAGGACAAAGATGTGGAGTGAGGCACAGGGATTGCTCTGGGGATACTTTGTGTTCTGGGATCAGCAGCAGCTCCCAGGGATTCAGTTCCATTTATGCTGTGCCACCACAGGGTGCAACTCTTCCAAGGAACTGTAAACAGAATCAATTCAGTTATTCAGTGCATGTACAAATTACTAGTAATTAACAGTAATTGTTGTACTGTAGCATTTCCAGAACTGGTGAAGGGTCCCTGTGTGATCACACACTGTGCTTTGGGCACTGGGCGTGGGTTTGCGTTGCTGGGTGGGAGGAGAAGGAGCAGAGCCTCCCTGAGGGCAGTGCTGGGCTCAGGGGAACTGGAGGCACATCCAGAGTGGGTTTATAGCATCCAGAAGGGGCAGGGGGATTTTATGGAACACTTGAGGGACAGAGGTCATAAAAGGAACCATCTTCACCTCCCAGCTCACAGCTTCTTTCTCCTCCATTAGCCAGGGAATCACCAACTTTGCAGAGCAGCTCACAACTCTGAGCAGTTGCCGTGGGATACTGGACAGCCTCTGAATGTGCAGCTACACAGAGCTGCACAACACAGACCTGCCTGATAGTAAAAGGTGCTTGGCCAAGTTTCAGCAGCATTACAAAAATAAGGAAAATCAAACAGATATCTTAAGTGAGGTTCCAGGAGGAGGAAGATGCTAAAACAACTGGAAGAAAATATGTCTTTAAGGGCAGTTTTTTTCAAGAAATGTAGATAGAAAATAGCTGGAATATAATCATATTAATTAATTTCATTTTTCCTGCCACTACGTGATACTTTGTCAGCCTTTGCTACTTCTGCTGTGTATTTTATAATTATTCCAGAATCAGAAATCCTGTTTGATGAGACTCAGTTACACAAAAAACTGTACAAATAAACAGTGGAGATGCTCAGCAGTAGCATCAGGGATAGAAAAATTTTGTACTATGAAAAGAGTTCCTAAAAAATCCCATTCATTTGTGAGAGAGAAAGGATAAAACAGAGGTGCCAGTATTTATTCAGTATTTATCAGACATGTTGTCCTTCAGCAGGAGCTCATGTTCTGCACACCAACCCTCAGAGAAGTGCCTGGCTGGTATCCTCAGATGGAATTTGCTGCTCTTTCCAACAGAATGCTTTACTGCACAAACAACTCTTACTGTAATTTATTCTTTGAGGATACTATCTATGCATATATATATACAACGTTTTAATAAAATCAAATTAATTAACAAAATACATGTATTTATGACATGTATTTCCTCATAGTTTTTTCCTCTGTGGTGTTTCCTGAGACACCTGCACTGGTGATGCTCTAATGTGGCAAAGTGCAGGGGCCTGGTTTGAGGATTACAGAAGGGAAGTTCTTTGAACTCCCTCTATTTAACACTTGCTTCTTTTCTCAGCTCTAAATGCTCTCCAATTTCTGCATGTAATGTAATGTAATGTAATTCCCTTTCCAAGTAATTTTTCCCCTTTTTTCTCTTTTTCTTTTTACTTCAAACAAGAAGAACTAGTGATTTTTCCCCCCTAATGCCAGGCACCGTGATTAACCTTCAAAATGAACACATTGAACATGGATTTGGTTGTATTCTTGTGGCTGATGAGACTTTGACTGGCAAGGGCTTTCACTGGTGTCTGCACTAGACTGGAACTACACTGGATGCTTCCTGATGCTCTTAATCCATCAATATTTTCCTTCCAGGTCTTTGAATCAACCATTCCCCTGCTGTACATTCTTTCTGGCTGCTGGAGATGAGGGGACTACGCCAGACCCTGATTTATAAATCAGTCCCAGTGATTTTCAATAATTCAGATTATTTTTGCTTTTAAGCTGAATAAGAAGGATAACCCATTATTCTGTGTTATTATTCTGTTAGATAATTCTGTTAGTCTTGCTTCTCCTTTATGCAAAGCCAAGGGATGAGCAGTGAGGTGCTGCAGGTTGGGGTGAGACCCAGAGCTTCCCACCCAGCTCCCGTTCCTTGTTATGCAACAGGAAGTTCTGAAACGTGGTAAAAATCCACTTTCTAACATCCTGGCATGTAAATGAATTCCCTGTGCTTCCGATCCAGGCAGGATGGTCTCACATATGTTTTTTGTCTCATATTGAAAGGATTTGTGCTAATTTGGCTCCATATCCCCACCCATAGTTTTGCACATTGTTTTCATCTTTATGGTGGAGTTTGCCTGTGAAGGAGGAAGACAAAACCAAATTTGGATTGCAGGAGCAGAGGCATCTTAGAGCTCTGTACAGGGCAGGTGTGCTGAGGTTCTGGTGGGGTGTGATGGTATTTGGGACTCATTCAGAGCCACAAATAGGTAGGGATGTTACAGACCAGGCTTTTTCCCAGGATTGTTGTTTACCTGCTCGCAGGCAAGTCCCCTTTTCTCTGCTCTCTTTTTGCTGTTCATACAAGTCAGTATCACAGAATTTCTAGGCTGATTTATTTATTTATACTGCAGCTCAGACTGAGGGGTCTGTCTGTGGTCTGAGCACAGATGTGCCAGGGCAGGGGTGGCTTTGGGGTCATGGGCCAAGGTTTGGGCCTTTTTTGGGGTTGTTTTCCTTTGTTTGGGTGTGGGGTTTTTTTGAGGAGACTGGGGTGCTGTGGTGTTTTTTCCAAGTAGAGAATTTTCTCTCTTTGTGCTATTTTCTTTGCTATGTTTCCACTACTGTGGTAGATAAGATTAAATTAATTAAATTACTTCCCAAACCCTCATGCCCAGTCCTTTGCTGGAGAAGTGAGCACACAACCTCATTCTCTACTTAAAATCATCAGACTTTGCCTTAAAATAAATTATCTTGGTTTTTTTTTTTTTTTATATCTCCTATTCGATTATAGCCCCTTTATCACAAAAACTTTGTGAAACCAGAGCCAAATGTGGCAATCAGTCTTGGTTTTACCTGGTATTTGTTTCAGCCACTCGAGGCTCTGTGCCACCTGCTGGGGCAGTGGGACAGTGGTGACATTTCTCATGCTGGCTGGCGCAGGACCTTTCACACCCACACCCTGTCTGCTGTGCATGGTTGGCTTTAGCTGGATTTATCACAAAGTGAGGAAACACCTCTGCAGGTTTTTCTGACACCTTATTGACTTCTCGGTGTCCCTGTTCAAGCTCTGCTGTCACAGGAAGGTTTGATTTGTTGCTACTC
>WBNQ01050675.1:0-18203 GCA_013401375.1 Spizella passerina | reverse complement strand
TCTGTGTGTTTTTTAAATGAAAATTTGCGAGGAAACCCAACCCCATCAACACCTTTTTCCTCAAAGAGAAGACTATCCCCAGCTTTTAGCTAGCTGAGCAAGCCAAAAGTAAATGTCTAAAACCAGCAATAAAAATGTAAGTCTGGTAAAAGGGACAAATACAAAGGAGTTCAGTTTTAGTTTTTTGTTCATTAAAATGGTTCATATCTTAAAAGTAAAATAACTTTAACGGGAAAGTCAAAGGCCTTCAAGACCAGACAAATTCTTTTTAAAAAATGGAATTCAGGTTTACAGAACAAAGACTACAGAACGTAAAGGTAATTGTTTAATTTAACACCAAAACAGAACAGACAGATAGAACTCTTACCTTCAAAAAAGCCACCATAAATGGATTCTCCTCCTCTGCCATTTCCTTAAAAGAGGAAAAGTGCAGTTCAACTAGTGATTAAAAGAGTTACATTATGTGGAAGGTACTTCATTAATACTCATGTAACTGCATCCAAGTCACTGACATTATTCTTCAAGATATGCAAACACAATCAAGATGCATCCTTGCAATCCAGAAGCAAAAAACTTGAAAAACAAGAAAATATTTTCCCATGTATTCAGCAACAATCTCCCTCTTTTCTTTATTTCCCAGCAGCAGATACAATATTTAATTCTCATGCTTCAACCTTTCAGTAACAGGTATTTGGTTCTCTGAACGATTGAGGTAACTTGAGCAAAAGTGGGTGAATGCACATATAGAAGTTTATTATACAAATCCTCACGGAAAGGATCTCACACAGAAGAAAGGGGAAAAAGCAGTGATATCTGTCAGAGAATAATTAAGTAAATGGTTCTATACAGAACTTTTGCAATGCTTTATTACATGAGTGGCAAAATTTTCTTTAAAGATTCATGTCATACCTTCACTGAAGTCGCCTCCTTGGATCATAAAATCTTTCACTACCCTGTGAAACAGGCAACTTTTGTAATGCAATGGCTTTTGGGTGGACTTTCCTGTACCCTTTTCACCTAAAGAAGAAAATTAACAAAACCAAAAATTACTCTCTGCATCTTCATTACAAAAAAAGTTCTATGTAAAGCACTCAAACAAAATCATCTTCTGTGCTCTGAAAAACTGGCCTGTGAGGCAGACTTACCTGTAAGAAAGTGGCATTTAAGAAAGCAGTGCAGAAATTATTTTCTGTCTCTACAGTTATAGTAGAAGAACACCTTACTGACATTCGTATACAACTCTGGTCACTGCCATCCAAGCTGACTGAAGCTAAAATCCAGTTTATATTTATGACAACAAGTATTGCTCAGAAATATGCAAGAAACAATCAGATCTGTACTTAAAAACCAGCAAGGCTAAGGTACCATAAAAACTTGTAAGAAAGCCATAGAGGCAGGGGGAAGGACTCTCATTCCCCCCTCGCTCATGATGACAATACCATCTTCCTCCCTTGCACCAGCTCTGCTGTTTAAGCAAACTCTGCTTCGGCTACATCACAATGGCCTCTCCCTGCTCAGAGAGAGAGGATTTCTGCTGAGTCAGCCACATGAATGGCTCATGGTGGGTCCTGTGAAGAAGGTAACAGTAAGGTAACCAGTGGGACTTCTCAGGGAAGACCACTTCTTCTTCGTGCTGGCAAACTGTTAGACAGCATCTTCCTATAATCTTATTCTGAGCAATTAAACTGGAAGCTTTTGTCAAGGGCAGTTCCTCTCAACTTACAGACTGGTGTCTCCATATGGATTTGAATAGCTAGAAAAAAAACCACTTTTGATAGGAAGTCTGATGAATGTGATGCTGTGTATGTAACTTGGTGTATGCCAGGAAAACATGGAGCTGTGGATCCCTGTTTTAGAAAGGCAGCACACACTTTTCAGAACTTCCAGAAAAAAAGATGAGTACAGAAAACAAAAATTAAAAGCTTGAATAATTTGCTGATGATCAATATCAAACCTTCTGCATCTTTTTCTATTCAATTCTTATATGTGTTAAGGCAGCACAATAGTACAGGATCTGAATTTGATTATGGATGTCAGCAACAAAGGATGAACTTAGTTGTAAGTGCTGCTGACCTGAAACGCTGTTGAAGACTTCAAATCACAAATATAAGGCAGCAGTAGGGAGTAACACCTTTATTCAATAATCTGACTTTGGGAGATTGACAGCAGATCAAGAATGCCACAGTCACCTATTAACATAGTCACAGCCATTAAAAATCATTAACGTTCAAATTTGTTAACAAATTTTGATTATTTGATTTTGCCATTAAGCCCATTATCAGATCAGATAATGCCTACATTCCTGCAGACATCCTGAATGCTGTGCTGCATGATCTAGTTAAGTTAACATGAACGTAATCATGTATCCACACCTGATTCAGATCATGTTAGTACTGCTGAGGGATTCACTATTAACAGCTACAGACTCTTGACCTGAAAAATAACCAAACTGGAAAGAAAGGAATCAGAAAAAGCTGAAGACAGAAAGCAGATGTGCTATTTACGTATTCACAAAGTTATTCTTGCAACAATAAACTCAAGTTTTGCTAAGCTGTCAGCATTTGCAACAAAAGTATGCAGTCCACAGTAAAGTAATTCTCTTTGTAAATGTTTCAAGGGAGAATCTCTTGAGTATTTTCCTCAAGAAATACACTTTCAATAGGAGTAGAAATCACCAGTATCCATCAAGAAGTTAAATTAACAGAAAAAACAACTGATGAATAAAAGCATCACCTTTCAAATTCCACAAAATATCATAAGACTGAAATGTAAGTCTGCATGGTTGACCTCTTGTTGGCTACCTTTCAAGACTGGATGATGTTATATAATGTGAACAGTAATATCTGTGCTAGTAACAGAAAATCAGCTTACTGTGTCTGTATTTAAAGTTGGTTAGTATATACTCCCTGCAACACACTAAGCCAAAGCTACAATTGCTTTACATCATACTTGTAGGCTCATATGTGCACCATCAGCTAAATATCTCGAGGTGTCAAGAACCAATTCTGAACTTACTTTCATATTTCAGAAAATGTCATGAATAATAACAGACATCAAACTAATTAACATGGCATTACATTAAAAATTACGGATTAGATAGTAAAATCTACAAACCTGTGCAAAGGCAGCGAAAATTCTCACATGTCTTTGGACACACATCTGAAAACAATTCAAAGACCACTCTTCCAGCTAGAAAAAAAAACAAAAACCACCGTATTTACTGTGAAGTTAAATGCTATTTGTATTATTCCTATACATATCTCATATGAATATCATGCTACTGAATTGATACTTTCATTTTCTTACCGGGTACATTGTTGATGGCTATATCAAAAAAGCAACGCGGCCTCTGGACCTTTACTCCCATGGCTTCAGATGTCTAATTACTGTAAGCAATGAAAATAAAATTTAGTTTTTCCTTCTGTGCACTGAAATCATGTGTAAGTCAATACAGGTGTAAGGCAATACAAAAGTCAATAAAAACTGCAGAAAACAAACAAAAAACCCCAGACAGCAAACATTAGCCTTTTTTGAAGTTCAAAAAATGCCAAGTACTTTAGGTCATTTTCATGTGTTGTAGCCCCAAATTAATGACTTTCTTCATGTTTGCTGCAGTAACATTAAATTTGATCTTGAGTGCCATACTTCAGATGGGGAAATACAAAAGGAAAAGATACTGTGAGATATGGGCAAGACTTAAGCATTCAATTTTCAAATTTCAAAATTCAGTTATTTCCTGGATTCCTGTCATGGCAGTTACCAGGCATTGCTCCAATTCGGATTCAAATCATTCATGACAAAAAAATACAAGGGTGTATTTTTTTCCACAACTGCTGCTAAGTGAAATTATTTTAGCTTTTCATTGTCCCTTTTCCTTTTATGTCATTGTTTGTCTTTTGGGACACTCTCACTAGTATCATTTAAAAGGTGTATAGATGCATAGCGCTGTTTAAGGACATGGTTTGGTACTGCTAGATTTACTGTTGGACTCAATGGTCTTAAGAAGTTTTTCCAGCCTAAATGATTCTACGATTCCTTAGAGAGAATTTTAATGCAACTTTTGCCTTGGACTATATAAATTATTTTATTTTTGTGTAACAAGCTATGTCTTAAAATTCCATTTGCATCTCCAACATTGCAACATTACGTACAATCATATTCTTTTCCTTTTCTAAATCCCTATCCTCTCTGAGTTACTTCAAAGTGGAAAAAAAACAAACCACCAAACAGTGACAGCAAAAGTATCTGTAAGACAGAAGTACCTCTTCCAGACTTTGGAATATAATCCATACATTTTCAGTCCTAATTATTTTTTATTGCCAGAAAATATGGCTCAAATCTAGCTGATACACCACACACATCTCTCCTAAAGCTTCACTCATAGTTGTACCACAGAACACACTTGAAAAATTCAATTGTTACCATCTGTCACTCTCAGCATATGAACAAGAGGCTGTAAAAAACCCAAGACAGCAGTGTAATCATGTTAGCCTATATTCTCCCTACTTGTGCTGTCACTCCTAACATTTTGCTAAGATTACACAGCAAAAATCACAGGAACAATGCAGGAATGGTTTAAATTAAACACCACTCAGTAGTTGATTATCCATGCGATTTTAGCATGAGAAGATTTTAAAAAAATGCACAATCTCACTAGATAGGTGTGAAACAGATACATTCATACACACAAGCCAGACACTGGTCCAAAGCAGCAGGCTTATCTCAGCCTGCTAGAATTGAATTAGCATTTCTCTCCTATTAGGACAACCAATTTTGTGGCCAGCAGGGAAACAAGCAGAGAAGATGGCCACAGCTGAAACCTTGGATGCCACAGGTCAGCAGGAGGCTGCCCACATCAGAGAGCCAAGGCAGGCAGGGAGGGGATGGGATGGGATGGGATGGGATGGGATGGGATGGGATGGGATGGGATGGGATGGGATGGGATGGGATGGACAGGCTGCTCTCAGAACTGAGACCCCCCAAAGCACAGCACTCGCTGTCAGGGGCACAACAGACCACACAGCTGCATGGCGATACTTTTTTCAAATAAACCTTTCACAATAAATGCTGTCCTAAATATTGTTTGGTGCTAGAACTGCCAGTTTTAACTGAACTGAGACCTCTAAGGAGCATCAGTACCACAACTGATTGGCTGCTTGTACTCAAACTTTAAGCATTTAATTCTAATGCTTAAGTGAGAAGGAATTTCTTGCTTTACAAGCAGTTTGCTTGAGAAATGTAGAGGTATCCCTTAACATTCATATACAGTATTTTAGCCAAAATAAATGACAACTATCTTAATACACGATAGGTGAAATAATTAATACCTGACACATGAAATAATACGTGAAATAATTTTTATTTCAAACACTGATAATGAGTAAAGCTATGTTGCAAAGTATGTATAAATATACCTATGTCAGTCAATTTTTAACTCTGTCTTGTAGATGATGGGAGAGAGAAATCAGAAATAAAGAATTCTACCTAACTTCCTATCCCTACCAAGTTTTCCCAATTTGATGTTTTTCTACCTTAACATTGTTTTATGAACAGCGGAGCAAACAAAGTTAGTCCATGTTCTCCAGGTACCTCCAGTGTACCCTGCACTTTCCCTAAATCCTCCAATAATATCCCCCAAACACCAGCTCCACTAGATTCTGAATGACAGGTAAGGCATTGGGTCAGAATGAACCCCCTGAATTGACACCAGGCCAAGCAAATATATTCGCTCTCAAGCTCATGGTGCCCAGAAAACCAGGCTAAGATATCAGTGACATTTATCCTACCTACCTCACAAGTCAAGTGAGTGTTTCCTCTCCAATATACTTAATTATGCTTTGCACTGTTATTTTAGCCAGACCTTTTCCTGATGTGCTACAGGGCAAAGTACCAAGTTATAAATGGTCCTCAAAAGTAATAATTTCTATTCATGAACTAACACCAAACACAATCTTCTACATACTGATCATTTAAAACCTGTCCGTATTAAAAGCAAGTACAGGGGGTCTGAATGTTAAATACAAAATCAACAAAGAAAACCACAAACAATATCCCAAGGATAAAGTCAGAAAATATCAAAAATGAAGTCAGAAAATCATAAGCTCAGTAGCACTACATGTCTGATAACAGGGCTTAAATTATTTGTGCTATTTCTCTCTCAAAATTTCTTTTCAGTTAGAACATGGATATTCTTAACTCTCAATACTCTGCATTTTTTAATTGTGAACTTGATGGAATTTCACTAGTGAAAGGAATACAAGTTTGATGTCAACCCAAAAGATGCTTACTATACCTACATTCCAAAATGTGCTATTCAGGACAATCTTGGTAAGTCAGCTCACTTCTTCCTTCTCTAAGGAAAGGACAAACTCTAAGAAAGGACAAAATACCAGCCCAAGTACTACTCTGAAAGTTTCAAGTTCATAATTCTCAACCACCTTCTTTTTGAAGAGGCTCTTACTTAGTCTAAGTAGAATCTACTTTCTATAACCAAAAGAACTCAAAGCCAACCAAGCGCCTAGAACATCACTTCAGCATATTTAAACAAAGGGCTTGTTTCTTTTATGTCTGAAAGTAGAATTGCAGTTCAGTTTAGAGCATATTCATATTTGTTGATGAATACATCAAAAGTACTCAGTCTTGTCAGAACAGCTGCATCCACAACCAACATTTCACTAACTGTGTCCCTCAGGGTTCACATTACTGCACACCTCCATCAGTCTCATTATTTTATTTAAATATTTGCAGGATAAAGCTGGCCAATACCTACATTCCCTGCCAGCAGCTCTTCTCCTCCAAAATTATCTGTGCCAATGGGAAAAGATAACTATCCCAAACTGCTCACAAGCATCTTTCCACCAGGGATTATCACTGATATTTGTTGATTGTTGATTTGTTTAAAAACACATCTTGGGGAATTTTATTTCCAAAATCACCCGTGCCAGCAGGGATCTGGTAATAGCACTTTTTAACACATACTAGAGGCTTTTGACTGAAGAGGCCAAAAAGCACTCACAGATGCACATCAATGGAGTATCAGCATGTCATGCAGCCCAAAGAAGGTGACAGCAAGCAGCAATACAGCAGTATTTCCTCATTTTATAGGAGGGAAGAAAACAACCTTCTTTAGAACTGTGCTGAACTACTGATTTGTTTCAGTCCCAGTACACTACAGAAGAGTAAGCAAAGACATAGTAGGAAAAAGATACATTGTGTCCTATTCCTTCACTTGCTTCCCTGTCATCACCAGTTCTTGCAGATTTTTAATTTCTCCTTTACCTTGCCTTGGAATGTGCTTCCTTGCATCAACCTACAACTACCCGCACTGATCTTCATTCAGTGTCCAAACGAAGCAAACAAAGTACATAAATCCACATGGCTGGCATTTTGTTTCACACCATCTAAAGGCAGCAAGACTAAACTACATTGATACATGTTTCTAAGACAGGCATGCACAATCTCCAGAAATGCATTTTAATGCAAATGCACAAAGTGAACACAGAGCTTTTTTCTTTGAGGCTGTGGCTGCAGTCACTTGAAGGCAATATAAATGTGTCTGATACTACAACAGAGGGTTCCTACACCCACATGCTCAGCTTGCACACAAGTGCCTACCTGGCTGCATAAAAACCACCCTTTCCTCCTCCCTGCCCAGAATGATCCGGCAGCAGCACCTACCAGCCTAAAGTGATGGCAGAGGTACAGACTAAAAAGGCTACAAGTTCTTTCCAGTATGGATTAAACTAGAAGTGAATTTATGATTATGAAATGGGCAACATGAAAATTTGTTCACAGATCCATTCCTGTGACAGAGCTTGCAGCCGTGTTAGCATGATACCAAAGATGTGAACAAAAACCTAAACACATCAATCCTCCATCTCCATAATTTCCTTAGCATTTTTCCATTAACAACACCATCTTTTCCTCTGTACTTCATGATCTCAAAACTCTGAAGTAGCAGCAATGACATCTAGGGAAATGATTTTTTTTTCATTTCACTAACCAGCAGCACAGGATTTTTGTTGCCAAATTTAGGAATAATGTGCTACACTAGAACACATTTCACATTTAGGATGACGTCTTTGCAAACACATGTATTTAACACACCTATAAGAAAGAAAATATCTGCTTTCTACACAGATCTATGAAATTTATGTAGGAAGACTTTCAAGTCATCATTAAAAATCCTGCATTATAAGCTTTCAATCTGACACAAAAGAAAAACCACCTATAAAAAAAAACTTTCAACATTTTTGCAGGCAAAAAGGGATTCACACCACTTTTCACCAGGCCTCCTCTCTACAGCAATGTTAGAAGTATTTACTGGACTACCAACATAGGATTTGTTTCCCTCTAAAAAAGGAAATCAGACACCTGACAATATAAACTGTTGTCTTCCATGGACATGAGGCAAGGGAGACCTTACAAAATATGTCACCCTTAGATAGGTCCTGACTAAATATGCAGTACATACTCCTAACCCTACTGCACTGGTAAATCACTTATACCACTTTCAGTATGATTTCTTGCAATTATGAACATGAATTTAGTCTTCCTGTACTAAAGTATAATGAATGCACACCCAGTTTTAACACCCCAGCTGGGAGAGCATAAAATTCAGCTGAGAAGGTAGTAACATTCTGAAACTGTTTACACAGAAATACAGGCTCCTACTGGATCATCCCCTTCATTTTTCTAGAAAAGGGATTCCTTCAATGAAAAATGCTAAAATATCCAACCATGCTCTTGTCACTTGCAACTAAAAATCTATGTTATCAAGTCTTAGTCACGATTTTCTATTATCTGATTTACACAGAAAGTACTTCTTTTCCTAATTTGTGAAAAAATACAGGTGTTTTCTGACAGGTCACACAAATAAGTGCACTTGTTGCTGTGAATTTGAATAGGCCTGGATCCATGAACTTTTATTTTAAACCTTAAGAAACGTTAAGAAAAGGCAAGTTTATGCTCTGTATGAAAGAGTGAAAAAAACCTTTTACAGGGTGCAATCTCCAAGTCATGCAAATCCCAAAACTAATTTCAGCAGCGGAATCCTTTCCTACCTGTTACTGAAGACGAGAGTAAGGCAAGACAGCCATGCAACAGTAAGAGACAGCTCTGAATGCTGACCCGCATTTGTCAACGTAACCAAAAAACCGAGCTGTATCATGTTTTATTCTTGAGTTCTACCCCTTTCTCTACTCCCCTAGATCCCTTCTATGCTCCATCCCAGCCTCTGACCTAAGCCTCACTGCATTAGAAGATGGCCAGATCTTTTCCCTGGCACTCACTGACTCTCTTCCAAATGGAAGCTGGCTCCTAAATTACCATCAGAGAAACCATGCTGCAACACACTAAAATCCTTCACTCTGTTACATATTTTCACTCTAAATTCCCTCATAATCCCCAGATTTTCTGAGATCCTGTGAGGAAAAAACCCCAAATCTTCTCTTGATAGCAGCTTGATGACTGCTAGCTAATGAAAGCAATAATGTTTGTTTCACAGAAGTGAAAGAATGGGAAGTCTTAATGAGAAATGTAGTCCCAAAGGGTGCTCTCAGAGAACTACTAATGCTGCTATCCTTTCTATGCCACCCTCAGATCTACTGCACATACAGGAAACTACATTATTTCTGAAATATTTATAAATAATTTTTACAAAAGGATAAATCAAACTCTGTGAGTTTAGACAAACTAATGCTTCATAAATCATGTCTAACCTACAAATTGTTACCTTATTTTTATCGTGGTAGCACCTAAAAATCTGAGCAATGCTGGACCGCAATGCAATGGGAATAGTGAAATAAAATGGTGGGAAGATTTTAAAAAACCCAAGAACATAAAACCACACCAAAAAAAAAAACCCCCAAAAAAACACTAGTAACATTTATCCTTGTCCAAAGAACAGCCTCTTCTGCTGACAATATAGAAAAAACCACAAAACCTCCAAAATATTCTCTCAAAAAAAAAAGGCAACTTAAAATATATGCAAAATAATGGTCTGACATATCTCTTAAATTAGGTCTCAGATGACTACTAAACACAATTAACTTAACCAGGAAACTACTTAGGAAACTACTGGCCAAAATAACTTTATCATTATTTATAAATCTTCTAATGGTGATTGAACTTAAAGGCAATGTTTAGCACTACAACAGATTCTCTGTCCAGTTTCAGCGAGCTATTTCTTAAGTCTTTTAAGTCTCTCAAAGCCCCTTCAAGGCCTCAAAGTACAACCATATACACGCAGTATGTCATGGATACAAACAAAATGAGCCTGAAACTCAATACTCATGGAAGTCTTTGGAAGGTCTTAGGAAATCCCTAAAAGAGAGATGCAGAGGAGTCTCCTGCCAGACATGGTAGCCCCTACAGGCTCCACTTTCCTAGGCGAGGCCTGCAGAAGGGAGAACATGTGGCAGGCAGACAGCCCCGCTCCTTCCTCGTCTAGGGGAGGAGAGAAGACTCATTCAAACTCCCCAGGCAGCACCGAGCCCGAGCAGGGCGCTCGCTGCGGGCACAGACCCGCGGCCAGCCAGGCTGTGGAGCGGCACAGCCGGCCTGCCAGAGCCGACCCCCGTTGCGATGCGCGCCAGGCCCCGTGCGCCGCTTCACCCACCCCTGCCGCTCCCGCCTGTTTCGGGCCGCACTCGCGGCTCCTCACGCCGCTTCCCTCCAGGGGGCCGCCCTCCCCGGGATGCGCCGAGCGCCGCGCTCCGCCTGTCCCCCGCACACGGGCGGCCGGGCCTTGCGAGGGGCGGGTGCGAGGAGGCGGCGGGGGTGGCCGCCCCAGGCCCGCTCCGAAGCGGCGGCCGGGAGGGGCCGGAGCTCCTATCCGCGCCGTGACCGAGCTCAGGCCCCGCGGCGCTGCGACCTCCTCCTCCTCCTCCTCCACCGCCCGCCCGGCCCCCGCAGCGGCCCGGGCGAGGGCCCTCACTCTGCCGTCCCGGCGCCCGGCGCTGCCCGGCGGCGTGGCCGGCACTCACCCGCTGGCGGCCCTTGAAGCCCCGCGCTGCTCAGCGCCGCGCTGCCGCCATGTTGGAGCTGGTGCGGCACGGACTGCGTCAGTGGCGGACAGGGCGGGAGCGGCGACCCGGGGGCGGCGCGCCGGGGGCGGGCGGGGGAGCGCGGCGGCGGGAGCGGCGTTCCCCCAGCCCGGGCACGGTGCAGGGGTCGCGGGCAGCGACACAGCCCAGGCCGGCGGCGCGGGCCGCTCGCGAGGAGCCCAAGCGGCTGGGGGAGGGGCTCCCGCCTCCCCCCGGGCTCGTCAGCGGCGCTCCGCCCCTGCCGCCGGGCCAGGCCTGAGCGGGCCGGCACGGGAAGGAGCCGGAGGGGCTGAGCGCGGCAGGTACACGGGCCCTTCCCAGCCAAACGTGCTCGAGAACAGTGCTGCTCTTCCCCGCCGATGGGCCCGCGAAATGGCCAAGGGCTGGTAAATGAACCGTCCTGTACGGTGCTGGAAGCGCGCAGGGTTCCTCCAGCTGTACACCTCGCCAGGGCTTGTAAAGAATTAAAACGGTAATTTAGGCCAACTGTGCAAAAAATGAGTAACTGATAATAGTATCCCATATGTATGTATTGCAATTCAAAGTTAATGTATCTTAAAATTAAGGAATGAAAGTTTATGACAATGCCTAAAGTTGTAGCACCTTCAAAATTAACTAAGACTGGTGCTGCAGTATGTACCTCCTTTGAGGGGTTTTAATTCTAGCCAGTAGGCATTTGGGTCAGTAATCACATACATAATGGGAAGTAATGGAAGTTGTGTGACTGTCTGATGAGAAGTTTGTTTGAAGTAAAAACCCCAATGGGTTATGGAAAAAAAACCAACAAAACCAGTTTAAAATGTGAAACTGACACCTGTGAGTTCTGAAATCCTGAAGAAGCTGGTGAGTGAACATCTGTTCAATAAAACAACACTGGCTTTAGCACAGCATGCTTTAAGTCTTGCTTTCCTTCCCTATGTTTCCAGTTTAAAATGTAACATAATTTTATCTAGCATTTTTAATTTGGTTTAGGCATTATTTTATTTTATCCAAATGTACTTCACAAGTCAAAAGTGAAAAGTTCAGCATCTTGTAAATGAAAAATCTGTATGATTTACAGAAGTCTCCTTTATATGACCATGGAGTTGTTTTCTGCTACAGTTTTCCTCTCAGATGCCTTGGAATTGTTATGTGAGTTTGCACAAGGCCTGACCTTCTTGAAAGAGGTACTTTATGTGCCATCCTTTGAGCTCACCTGGCAGGGTTTGGGTCTCGCTCTGTTACTTGCATGCCTGTGTAAACTGTAACTGGGGCAATCTGGAATTTGTTAGCAAGATGATACTGAACCTGCCCAAGTTATAAATTCCACAATTCCAAAAATTGTAACTAATCCAGTTTGAAAAAATTACATGCTCTTTTTCTAAAATACCACACACCTGACATAAATTAGGTTCTATTCTATTAGTTTGAGTTCCATATTCATAGGTATCCAATATATTAGGAGGTGGCAGACAAAAATCTAAAACCCAAAACATTTGATAGACAGCTGCAATACAGCTGGTCAGAACTCATCATGGTCATGGTTCTGTTTTTTGGAGAGAATTTAGAGCAATCTGAGATTTTTATCATTCTTTCTAAATGTCTTTGCTGCTGTCAGTGGTGGTGAAAAAAGGTCCAGAAAAATGACCTGGCACTATGCACATTCCACATAAGCAACATACTTGTTGCAAGATATATTAGATTTGTCCCCTAAAACTCATTCATTTTAAATTTATTGTTGTCGCAAAGCATTAAAAAAATGGTAAAATAAGATAACATTAATTGCAGTACAACAAAGCCTAGCTCTTCAACTTTACCCTTCCGAACTTTGTGCTTTTCCTAGGCAGGGAAGACTTCCTTTCCCCACCGAATGAATTATAAAAACGTTGCTTTATTTAATATGCAATAGTCAGTATGAGCCTTGGACCTTTTAAATTATTGTTTTTATTTCCTCTGCAAAGTCTTAACTGGCTGGACTTTTCCCTTTCTCCCTTCGCTTCCTGGGAAGTGCTGTGCCCCGGGGCATGCGCACGGTGAGTGACAGCGCCGGGCACGTGGAGCGCTGGAGCCGCAGCCGCCCGCGTCTGGAGGCTCGAAAGCAGGGAGGGTCCTGTGCGAAGGTAAACCCAGAGCTTCTCCTCGGCTCCGCTTCTGCGGAACTGGCTCCTTTGCCTTCTCGTTTAACCCCGCCGGGCGGTGGAGTTTACCGTGTGACGAGCCCTCGCTGAAGCCAGCGCTGGCAGCCGCTGCCGCCCCGCACCGGCCGCCAGCTGGGCCGTGCCCGCCCGCCCGGTGCCTCCCGGTGCCTCCCGGTGCCTCCCGGTGCTGCCGCCCGCCCGGTGCCTCCCGCCCGCCCGGTGCCTCAGGCGCGCAGGGAGCGCCCCTCAGCGGTGCCCGCGGCCCCCGGAGGCGGGAATGGAGTCTGGCGGCGCGGGTCGCGGCCCTCCTGCCTGGCTCGGCCCCTTCCCGCGCTCTCTCCCGGGCCCCTCTGGGTCAGGATTCCCCGCGGTGCCGGAGCGGCTGGGAGCGGCCGGGCTCCCCGCGGGAAGCCGCAGGCGCCGGCGGTAGCGCTCGTACCCGGGAACGGGGATGTTGTATTCCCGCGGCCGGGCTCCCGGGAACTGAGGCGAGCCGGTGCCTGCGCTGCACAAGCTGCTCTCTGTAGTTCTTATACTTGGGGAGCGGTGAGTGTCCACATTTGCTCCTTTTTGAGAGACTTCCTGGCTCGCTATGTTTTGTAATACAGACTTAAAAGTGCTTACTGTGTTTCAACCGATAGAAAATAATTTTAAAGACCTTGTCCTTCTAGTGTGTGTTTTGCGTGGTAAGTGGTACATCTTAGAAATAGTTCTTTAGATAGATCCAAATTTCTCGTTTTACTCTATGTTTGAAAACATCCAATGTTTTCTGTTGATGAACTTTTTGAAAGATACTGGAATTTACTCTGATTTAAAATGGTGTAAAAGTTTGTGGTAAATCACTTGCATCTGCTCAATGGAATACAGAAATATTTTGAAGCTTCCTGCAAGATGTTTTAGATAGAGATCCTGGTTCTCCAACAATAGGATGTGCAAGGTCTTTTGCAGCAGAAGGGGAAAGGATGTGTCACATAGATTTACAGGAAACTGAGTCTGAAGGGTTTTATATTTTCTTCAGGTATCTACTTTATCCTGATTTCTTGTACTTAGCTTGCCACTACTGTCGGAAGTAAATTCTTTCTAAAGGCAACTACCATATGAAAAAAATAAAAGTAATATCTGAAAAAGGACTATAAAGCAAATAATTATTATAGATAGTACTTAATACATAGTACATGAAAAATTTTTACCTTCTTTTGTATTCTTTCATTTTGAATAGGAAAGAAAAGATTTCTTATTATAGCAGATCATAAATTAAAGTGACTTCATTTCAGCTTTGCTTGTGTCTGCCCCAGTGTCAGTGACAGCAGTGTAGTGCAATATGCTGTATAGCTTTTTGTTCTAGGAAGAGGATTGTACAGATGTCAAAGGAGATCCATCTATACCCATTTTCTGGAATGATTTCAGTACCTTGCACAGGCTGCACAAATAAGGTTTTTTCTTCCTCAACAGACCTGGGTACTGCTGCCATCGCCTTGATAACATTGCACTCATGGAATCATGCCTACAGTTGAAGAGCATTCAGGTTTGCTGAAGGTATTGATAATTTTAGTTGTTAATAATTATATTTTCTAAAGCAAGATTTGCAAGCTTTTCCATGATCTCTAAGTTCAGGGAACTTGATGAGGCTTCTTTGGTGTACTGAGGCTTTTATCACTTGTGGTTTGTGTACTGCAGCTTGAAATCAATTATGTAGGTTGTAGAACACAGTTGTTAGCACTCTGTACAGATTGGGATATATTCTAAGAAAGCAAATAAATACTTAATAAATTTGATTACATAAAGCTGTAGCTTCTATTATAATTTGGAATCAGGTTGCTTTTCTCTAGTGCAGTGGCAATTTCAGCTGATGGTATGTGATTGATCAGTATCCAGTAATACAAAGGTGATCAACCTTCTTGACTAGAAGCCATCTCACTTCATTTTACCACCAATAGTTGTATTTTCTGGCAATTCCTGGAACCCAGTTTGGGATAACGGCCTAGTGAGAGCAAGCCTCCCTTAGTCATGCAGTGCTGGAATGTTAAAATCTTCAGCTTTTCCTTCTCAGTAGTTGCATTGATAGCACATGTGACCTTTTAAAGGCAGTTTTATAAATTTGAAAACCTACCAAATGGACTTGTGAGCATGTCAGTGTTCAATGTTGGGAGCTTTTCCATGAGAAGAGTCCAGGCAGTAGGTTCTGCTTAAGTTTATCTTACTTAGAACATCATAATGTAGAGACACTGATTTTTACTTTGTTGTTGTGACTGAAATTAAGCACTTTGATACTTTCTCATTTCAGGTACCTCAGAATTGACTTCTTCTTAATAAAGTGACCATACAGGCTCAAAGAAAAATGGTCTTCTGTTTTTCAAATATTTGAGTTTGTTGTCTGTAACAGCATGGTTTTCTGTGAAAAGTGAAAGAAGAATCTTTCTGGACAGTTTAAAGCTAGCTGGTAGGATTAGCAAAATGCTTTGTTTGAGGCAGGTTTGCTTGCTCACCCTGAGGCGTTACCAAGCTCGGGCTCTGTGTAGTGATCTGCTGCTGAGCCAGATAAATGGCTGCACCCATGAAGATGAAGTGTTCAACCTTGTTGGAAGAAACAAGGCCAGACTTTCTGAAAAGCATGTGGGAATTGCATTGAACATGCTGTGGCAATTGCAAAAGAAGAGGCCCTTTCTCTCAAGGACTAATGACTATGTAAGAAATCACTCCCAGTTTCTCACCCTTTGCGTTTTGGCAGAAAACAAGGTGGAGCTCATGGAAGATGAGGTGATAGTGGACACCTTATATAGCATCCTGAGGTAAAGAGCATTAAATACACTTTGGTAATGAAAAGAGAAGGAATTTTGACTACAGAGCTATCTCATAAGGAGACTGTGATGAGACTGTCCTGCTGCAGCTTCTGCACTCTTGACTGTGTGACACAAACAGCATAATGTGCTGTGCCTCACTTTTGGAGATACAGGCAGAACAAATCTGTTTTGCAGTCCTATTAAATACGTTTTATGATTATTATGAATTCTGATTATTCATGCACAAATGTTTACAATCTGTTTGAATGGAGAGAATGATAGAAAAGTAAAACATTGTGATAAAGAATGAAAAGACATATGTCTTATTTCCTTATAACTATTGAAGTAAAGCATTGTCTTTATTTTGCAGGCTCAATGTTGAAGACCACGTTTCTCTAACAAAAGTGCTTGTTACAGAAGCATGGAAAAGATTAGAAAGGCAAGTATTGTCCTGCTGTGCTTTGTGAAAGGTATAAGTTGTGGACATGATTTGCTTCATGTGAGGTTACTCAAGAGTTCTCCAAGAGTATTTATGTTTAAAATATAATATGAATATTTTAAATGTCAATTGTATTTTTGAAGGTTTTGAAAATTATACAAATTATTTGGTACACAAATGCTTGAGAGATTCAGATACTGCAACAAGATGGTCTAGCATTTGAGATTTTGGAATATATTGTCTGTGTAGATTTATGTATTTAAAGTGAATTGCAGATTTTCATATTTACAACTTTACCTCCGTGCTTGCTGTCCAGGTCTTAAATGGTTATTAGAACCATGTTATCTCAATTTTTATAAAACATTTTGTGTTTAAACATCAACATTTTCTGTTTGTGCATTTTATTGTTCTGTTTTGTTGTCTTTTGAGTCCTTTTTGCAGGAGGGATATTGTAGTTTTGACTACTTAATTTGGGATAATGGCAGAACCGAGTGTCAGTCGTGGTATCCGCATCACAGAATTGCCTCCTCTTTATATGTGGAGCATCTTGAAGTAAAGGAATACAGTGTAGCTTGAAAACAAAATTATATTCAAGTAATAAATTGCTCACATTCATTTTATCCATTTGACATAATTGCTTGAGAATATAATCTTTATAGATTTCTCAGGCTGGTTAAGTGAAGTACAACTAATTCTTTTAGAACTCCATATACACAACATGCTTTAATATTAAACACCTAGGTTTTTTGCTTAGATACTTTGTTTCCTTGTTTTGTAATTTGACTATAACCTTGCTTTTTATAGAATTGTTAAAAATGTTTTTGTCTTTAATTATTGATTAGAAATAAAAGGTAGATATCCTGTCTTTAATGTCTTGACAGGCTTAGCTTGCCTTGTCTGTCTAAATTCGCTCTGTGCTTATACAAGCAGCACAGGCACTTCAGTCCCATAATTGGCCAAGTAGCTCAGATTGTGGACGTGAAACTGGATTCTATACAGGATATAAGGTAAGTGTCAGAAGCAGAAGAAACAAAATGTTGCAGTTACTGGTCTGTCTTTTATGAAGACTTAGCCTTTTTCTCAGCTGGAGGTTACTTTGCTTCAGTTGGGGGTTTGTGGGAAAGAAGTGTTTTGTATTTGTGCATTGATTCACAAGAGAATGCATTTTCCTAGTGACTTTACGAAGAATTTCCTTATAACCAGTCTAAATGATTGAAACTACAGCTTGATTGTTTAGTTTATAGAAATTTAATTAATTTCCACTGTTCTACTTACAGTACAGCAGAAATTTACAATCAGCACGATTCTGATTCTAAACATGGACTTTTTTTTTGTAATTTAGAGGCTATTGACTCACCAGAAGATGCTTTTCTCCCTTGACATTGATAGTTTCTCATGTCTACCATAACATGTCTTTGTTAACAGCAGTAAGGGGTTTTAATACAATAATATGTTTATTTATCTTCAGAGCACTGTTTTTCTGGTCAAGCTGAATTAAAAAATTCTCTTGCTAGCTTGTACCTTCATATTTAAAATACTTTAAGCATAGCTCTAGTCAAAGAAGACCGAGATAATTTTTTTCTTGTTTCTGTTCCCCTAGGGCTGTTACAGCAAAGGCTTCTCTTCCTTTCTTCTGCTTTATATAGCAGCAGCAGTCCCAACACTGATTTTTTTCAGATGTGAAGAGCGTGCTTATGAAACGCTTTGAACAGGACTGCATTTCTTTACTGAAGTCACCTTCTCTATGGTCATAAGTTTTATTCCCTTAGGAAGGGATTCTTTCTTTAGGAGTGACAATGACTCTTCTCCCCATCCTGTCACT
>WBNQ01050673.1:47101-84505 GCA_013401375.1 Spizella passerina | reverse complement strand
TATGCAAAATTGATATGACAGCCTTCATTGGTGATGCATTTTTTTAATAAGACCAAAATGCAAGCTGTTTTCCCTCTGTTGTTTTTAAACACTATTGTGAAATCACAGTCTGAAAGGAAGTTGTTCNTTTTTTTAACACAATAAAAAATCCACTCTGTTACAGGATGTTTGCTGCCACTGAGGCTCTCTTCTCCCAAAACCAACAAAAATGAAGTGCTTTTTTCCAAAGAGGCTTCAACAGCTCCTGAAGAGCCTCTACAGAGTTCAAGAGCTGTTAAATCAGCACCTTTCTGAGTGCCCATGCTTCCATCAAATTCAGCAGCTGATTCAGTCTCTATTCCCTGTATATTTAAATGTTATAATTCCTACATATATATATAAACCAGCTATACATACAAGTATGTCTGTGAGGGAGTGGGAGAGAGAGCTCAGCTCCCATCCTATCCTCTGTCCATTCATAAATGTTTTTTTTCCCCTTTTAACCTTATGACAAGCAAGGGATATGGTGTGGTTTGGAGTCCAGTATAATTTATCTGCTCTGTAAATCTTGTGAATTGCTATCTAAACAACTGTTCTGTGGAGCAAAACCTTTGACTGATTGGTCCCACGTGTCACAGAGCCAGGTCAGATAGGTGCCTCTTTCCTTACTCCATGAATGTGAGAGGCCAGCATAAATTTCATGCCAAATCTATGTTTATTTAATTACAATATTAACTACAAGTGACAACAAAACCTGCCACTGAAAGGAAGAAGGTGACTTTATACTGTGGAGGAGACCAGGTGAGTAACTGCAAATGTATGAGCTAATCCATCATCTCATTCTGTTCATTTATCCAGTCACACTTTTTTATTTTTCAGTTCTGACATTTAAGTCAGAATCCACTTTCCAAAAGCTCCTTCACCTTTCCAGTGGCTGGAGAAGAAAAACTGAATTATGCCCAGATCACACAGCTTAGCCCAGTGATTGCCTGCACAGTTGGACAAGAGGCACTTTACCTTCTCCTTTAGACTCACAGGCTCCTGAGGTGTGGGTAAAATCCTGGCCTCTTGCAAGAGAAAAGAAAAATTCCCACTAATCTCATCAGAACCAAGGTTTCCCTCCTCATATGTCCTGGCTAGAAAGGATTAGAAAAGCAGCAGTTCTGAATAGTTTGGGGTTTCTTTCTATCTACATTCTCTCCTTCTCTCCAAACCTTGCTAGTATTTTCCTTAGAGTGTGGCTGAAGCTCAGATGAGAACTCCACTCCTGAGCCCACGTCCTTGAGATGCTACAAGGGAAAGAAAACTGAACCTGTGGAGAAAGTATTGCCCAACACCTCAAGCACTACTGGTAAAATACCTGTTTCTGCTGTGCTTTTTAATCTTATTTTCCTGTCTATTTTATGTTACCACATTTTGGTAGCACCTGAGTGATACCCTGATAAATCAAATTGACCAAAATGGAGAGGACTCACTGTCCCAAGCAAGACAGGTTTCTATTTGCCCTGTCTTTGGGAGCTACCAACTCTGCTTTGACAGAATTTTAACCCAAGTGCATTGATTTGTGATTTTAAGATAAAATGACTGCATGTCTTTTTGTTGCTATTTAGTATGAGGTAGGTTGGGTTTTGGCAGGGTTGGAGCATTGACAGGACATGGTCATTAAGGTATAAGGGTCACGAGTTTTCCAAAGAAACTTGTAGTGATTGCCACTGATGCTCAGACCCTTTAATGCCCTTGGAATACCTTGCATGTTCAGATCCTTTTGCAAAATAATACTTTATTTTCAGCTGTCTCTTCCCAGCTCCACAGTAATGCAGCTGTAATTGCCTTTTCTGGCTTTAAAACAAGCCCTGTGTGTCCAGAGCTGAAACCAGAGGTGGTGGCTCTCTATTTTGATCAGCATCCCTTAGGGAAGTTACCAAAGAACAGACCAAATGTCACCCTGTTTGCATAGGAAGTGGGTCAGCACCTGCTACAGGAGAGCTCTAGAGACCATATCCCATAGTTACTTCTCTAATGACATTAAAATCAAAGCAATTTCATTTGGCTTTTTCTATCTCCTATCCACACTGCACAACACTGAGCTGGCAGTAGAAGGAAAGGGTTTTTAGAGTTAACAAGTGTTACAGTGAGGACAGGCTTGCTGGACTGATGGACTTACAGAAAGCAGAGTGCCTAAAATACTGCTAAATCAACATCCAGCCTGAATTTTTCTTCTTGAATCTTTTACCTTCCATTTCAGACTATGTTCATCTTTATGCTTGCTGCAGTTGTATCTTTTAATCTTTTACCAGCTCATTGTAAATCTTGATATCATTCTAGTAACAGAACTGAATCATGCTAAGACAAACATCTTGGCAGGATCGAGAGCTCCAAAACAGGAAGTCTTTAAGATAAGTCCATAGCTCAGAAAGTATCACACAGAGGCCCTAGTAACTCCTGAGCTGTAGAATTACCACTTTTGCCAAAAGCAACAGATTTCCTTCTGATCTCAGATCAACTGTTTCCACACAAATCACATGTGGAGACATTTTATAGGGGTTAAGTTATCCATGCCTCTTCTGTTTTCTACTTGCATAGATTCTTGTATTTTGACACTATTTCTCCTCCCATATAAATGACCTTGTAAATTAAATTTATAGCTTCACAACTGGGGTCAGATCAGTACAGTTTGTTCTAGTTTGGAATATGGAATAGGAAGGAGTGTTCTTAATGGGTTTAGGATAGACATTACTGCTTGGGAATGGAAACAGACTCCACCAGTCACTAGAACAACAAACTGGGAATTGGGAATCCCTTATTCCATCTTGGCTGGCTAGGTGAACAAATCATGAAGTCTTTGTGTGGCTCCTGTTCACCCTTCAGTAAAGAGGAAATTTGATCATTCCTGTCCTCTTTAGAGAGAGCTGATCTGCACTGAGCACTGACGTATTGACATAGAAATGACTATAAACACATAAATCTAGGTCTCAGTGGTAAATGGTAGTGGTTAAATCAACTCACTGTTCACAAGAATGCCTCTGAGCCCAGCTCTGCAGCCGTGCTCTGGGCATGCAGCTCCTTACCCATGCAGCACTTATCAGATCCATCCTGGGGCTGGCAGGCTCTGCTTTGTTCCCGCGTGCTCCGTGTGCTTTATCCATTTCCTACAGGGAACACAATGAGTGCTGCAGATACTGCAGCCCTGTTCCCTCTCAGAAATGGAAAAACAGCCCTAATAAAAGCTTATGGCAACCACTGTATGTGTTGTGTGCCAGCGTGTAAAGGCTTTGGGAGAAGGGGCAGAACATCTGTCCAACTCTTCCCTAAAAGATGGTTTGCTAAGCTTCAAGTTTACACCCCTTCAGCACCTAAAGATGCCTGATTTCATATATTGCTACTGGGTGATTAATACTATTCATTTCTGGAAAGTTATAAAACAATCCAGTAAAACATCTGGCTGTACAGACACCATGCAGAGAGAAATGCTGAAACAGAGGGAGTGTGAGCAGTCAAGACCCACTAACAAATTTGTTAGGTGCAGAACTCAACAGAAGACTGTGCTGGCAGTTTTGTCACTGCTAGTGACAAATCCAGAAAATTACAAATTCATTAAAAGCTGAACATGGCTTTTGCTCAGTGTCTTTCTCAACCCTGTTCCCACCCCAGACAATTGCAGCATTTTGGCTGCCATTCTTCTGCTTCAGGAGGGAAAGTTTAGTAAGCAGGACACAAGATCAGGAGTCAGCACACTTGGGCTTTATTCTTGGCTATGCCAGTGACCTGCTTGGCCTTTTCCATCGCCCCATGGAAACAACCAGCACCTCTGTGAGTCTTCATTTCTGCTCCTGCATTTTGCAAGTCCTATGAGCAGAGCTGTCCCTACATGTGCAACACGTGCAATGCATAACCAATCCCCAGGCTTGGCCAAGGGCCTCCAACACCAAAACAAATCAAATTATTGTTACTAAATGTCAAAAAATGCACTCTCAGAAAAATCAAATGGTTGGCAGAAGACCTGTAAAGAAATGTCATTTTTTTCCCTTTTCATTCCTCCCTCTAGTTCAACTTTCCACTTTATATATTAATCCTACAAATATTCATGCAAAAAGTAGGAGTCATTCAGTGCTTGTCATTCAGTGCTTGTCTTTCAGGCCTAATACTGGTGCTGTCCTTACTCAGGTAGTCTATCCATTTTCTAAATTAATTTGCATTTTTCAAGACCCCATCATGCTCAGAGGTTAATAGATCATGCAGTTTACATTGATAAAGAACCAAACCAAAACAACAGAGAACAGTCCAGTACCTTACATCCTTTCACGTGTTCTTCTCCTGCTTTCCTCTGCTAGGCTTCCTTGGCTCATGTTTACAGCATCTCGGAATAAAAAATGAAACACTCAAAACCTGTCTGAACAGAATGGCCAAAATAATAAGGAAGAGATATCACAAGACTCAATGGATAACTGAGTTTCGTGGCAGTCACACCTAAAAGTTCAAATTTGCTCCTAGCTCAAATCTGTCCCTCGAATATACCCTGCAACACAGCAGGACTGTCTGCACTGCAGGAAGCTGCTGGCACTCCAAGCCAGCGTCAGTTTGGAGCACATTTAGAGGAAAAATGAAATCTCTGTTGCCATTATGATTGTTTTCCTTACATCTGATAGAAGTCTAGACATATTATAACTAACCAGGGGGAAGCAATAGGCAGAATGCAGGTAAAAGAGCCAAGGGTTGCATGGCAGACATGGATTATCCATAACCCTCTACATTTCACCACAAGGAATACAAATAACGTGTGTGTTCATTTCACAGACCATATCACATGGACAGGCTTGAGTCTTTCTGCACATGGGATGTGGGGCAGCAGCACCAGCACCCTGAGCCTTAGACTCTGCCTGATGGTTGGCTCCTGGTTAAAGCTGGACTAGAAACAAACAGGGCTGAAGGCATCTGAAAAAATACTGTTCCTCAGCAGTGAGGTCATCTCCTGCTCCATCAGCTAGTAGGTAAGTTGTGTAACAGGAAAATCCAAGTTGAAATATTTCAACTGCCAAAGATTATGAATTCTTTGTTTTGCTTTGGAAACAAATGCACAGTAGAGACCAGAATCACAGAGCAAGGAAGACAAAACAAAGGCTTTGTTTGTAAGGGGATGGAACCACTGCTCTCTGGTCAGGGATGAGGTTGGCTGATGTGTTTTCCATAATAGTCAATTGAACAATCTCAGCCCTCAATCCCCGCCAAATACTAATCTGCTGAATTTATTACATTTATATTTTCAAATTAAAATTACCATCTGTAACTCGTGGGGAACACAGCACAGAACACGTGACAAGAGTAAAAAAGCACCTCATGACAAGGTGGGCAAATTCCAGTTGGTTTGAGGAGCCCAAAGAACTGGGATACTGCACGATGAACTTTTTCTTGCTGGGCAAAAAGTACAGCAGTTTTATGAGGTTATTTGTTAAAAACCTCTCCGTTCACCTCAGCAATGGGCTGTGCAGCCCAGGTCTGGAAATGTAGTTGGTTTGACCACAGTGATACTATCAACTCTACAAAGCCAAACAGCAGAGGAAAAATGACATGGTAGCCAGAAATAATACATATGCACAAGAGAGAAGAAAATCTCCACTTGGGTTTTGGGGGTCTTTGTTTTGTTTTTAAGATTTCTGCTCTCACATTCTCAGGATGACAAAAAGTGATTCAGTATTGCAGCTACACTGTGTGAGGTGGTGAAACCCCAGGCCATGGAGCACTGGGTGTTTGGGAGTTCTGCAGGCTCAGTGTCACCCAGTATTTCTGGCCAATCAAGCTGCTGGTGGTGACTTTATGGCTAATTCTTAGCAGGGCTCAGGGCTTGAACTTTTTTACTCTTTCACTGCTACTCTGAGACAAGTGAACTCTTTAGAAAAGCAGTCTGCTGGAAACAGCAGGTCCATTCAGCTGCAGTTGAATAAACTACAAGGTATGAACGCCAGTCAGGTACCAGCCCATGCTCTCATGCCTGGTGCCAAGCCATGTGCTCCATAGGATTTCTGCACGGAAATGCAGATGGGGCTGGGCTCGGTGCAAATGTCACATGCACATGCAAAATGATGCCCAGTAAAGCTGGCTTAGAACAATTATTTCAGATCAAGTCTGATGCCAGAAATACTTTTTTATTAATCTTTTGTCCAAGTGCCTGCAAATCATATACGTGAACATTTGAATTGATTTTCCAGTCAGGGTACCACACAGCAAGTGACTCCATCTTACTGATCCCTGGAGGGAAGGAGCCTTGGGAGCTGCTCAGGTGGGGTTTTCTACCCCTGCCATCACACCACTGCTTCCAGTTTGTATTTCCCAGTACAAATAAAAGCAGAGCTGGAGCCCAGACATGCAGGGTGCTGCACAGAGAGCCCATGCTTACAGTCCCCTGTGCAGGCACAAGGCACTGACTGAGGACATCAGTCTCCTTGTATCTTTTAAGGAGCTGGCCACATTCAAATGACACCAATGGGATGGGATGTGGCTGCTCATCTCTCTTTTCCCTCCAGGAGAGGTTAACTTGGACAGAAACATTATTGGTTTTCAGTCTCTTAGGGTTTTATTGATCACAAGAGACAGATAAGAAAGATCCCATGTGTGAAGCTAACAAAAAGAAACATCTTAGGCTCATTTTGCAAAAGAGAACAAACAAGGGTAAAACAAAATCAGGGCCTTGATCAAAGATATGTAAAAAATTGCTAGAAAAACAAGATTTTTTTTTTCCAGTTGAGACCTTCCTTCCCCATGGTGAAGTAGGCAGGAGAAGGGCTCCCACTGCTTCCCAATAAACAGCAGTGGAAAAGTATCATTGACTTATTTCACACTTGGTGATTCCTGTCCATTTCTCTGTGAAAATAACACTGTCCCCCTTTTCCTTTCTCCCTGACATAAGCCAAACACAGAAATTTAGCCCACTTTTCCATTTTCTTGGCATTTATTCCTGGAGACATTGTTTATGTTGTTAATTTCACTGTGGCCTGATTTTCCAGCTGAGATTTGAGCAAAATTTGCAACCAGCTTGACTTGATTCAGTCAAGGTCTCAGACATTCTGCTTCCAGGCAAGAAGTAGAAATCATATCAAACTTTTTAGTGGGGAGAGGTTGGTCAGGTTTTTTTCAAGCCTCTACTGTGAATGTTCCACACAAGTTTTTCTCTATTTCTGTGTTTAACAGGTTAACTTTACATGCAAAATATATTTTTTCCCAACATAAACAGGAACATTAAGAGATACAACTAATAAAACATTTTGGTGGTCTTTTTGTGCATTTAGTTTCATTTCAAATTTTATCTAAATGCAGTCCAGGATGATGAACAAGCAAAGAGTTAGTAGGGTGAAATTAAGTATATTTTTCACCCTTTCCTTGGATAATTCAAATTCTACCAAGTTTTGATGGTTAGGATCCTAATGTTCTGTTAAATAATCACTGTCTATACACATAGGGATAATACTATAGCAAAAGAGGTCAGGACCAAGCATAAAATTTAGTTGAAACATCAACCTTCAAAGATGTAAAGGTAGATATGAAACAAGGCTGAAGTGGCTTATTCAGTAGATTGCTGACCCTATTTAAAACCAGAAAGGAGATCTTTGCCACCCACTGTTTCCCAGCAAGCAGCACAGACTCTTGAGAAGCACCTCTGGGGATTTGTTCCCCCCAAAAGAACCCCCACATTTAGAAAATACAGCTCAGAGGGCTCCTAGTGTACATTTTTTCTCACTGCATCTCTGGTGGTTTCTGATGACATGTACAAACATAGCTGTCCTTCCTCTCTCACAAACCTAGAGATTCTTTCTCCCTTGTCTGCTGTGCTGTTTTGAACATCTGCCCTGCAGCAATCCCTGCCTGCCCCAAGGAAACCTCAGCAGGAGGCAGAGGAACTTTTTCATGGCCACTGCCAGCATTTCACACGATTCTGCTGGCTGCTGTTTGTTTGTAGCTGCCCTGTGGAGCAGAGAGAGTTGCTGAGATTGCCATCTGTGTTTGTGAGTTGCCATTACCATAATGGAAATGGTGTGTAACTGCCACGTCCCCAGCCACGGAGGGGCTGTCAGCCTTAGTCAGTCCCAACGCCCTCTCACTCATCCTCCTTCAAAGCACACCAGTGCCTCTGCCTCTGCTGTTTCTTGCAGAGGCAAGCCCAGCAGGGTCCTCCTTCCCTCTAACTCGCCCTCATCCAGGGGTTTGTGTTTCAGTAACTTGAAACATCCTGTAAAACCTATCAGGATTACTTTCCAGTATAGAAGCACTTGTACTTGATCCAAGCTAATCAAATGTTGCTCAGATACTAAGCCCCAGGGTTTAAGGGAGCACACCCAACATATTAAGCAAAAATGACCTTCTTAGTGTGGCTACTACATTCTCCTTTCTGACCCCTTTGACACAACTTTGGCTGAGACAAGACTGAGAGTTAAAGCCATTGTGAATGGGCCAAAAATAATATAGTGAGAGTGTCTCTGATGTCACCAGGATGTTATATCCTTAGACAAAAAAAGCAGGGTTTAGATGGAACTGGACATTTTTTACATATTAGTAAAAGAGGCTTTTTAGTAGATAACATTTGGCTTTCAAAGTCATTTTTCAGTCTTTCCCAACGGAATTAGTAAGCAAATTAAGGGGTTTAGGAGCTCCCACTATAATCAAACACAAGCCAGAACTTACAAGCCGTGTGTGACCTGGCAGTCCAGAGGTTATGGTGACTAAGAAGGTAGACCACAGAAAACCAAAGAACAGGAAACTTTCAGTCTAGTGTTGATGGAAAAGCTTTGGATTAGATGGACGCATAACTCTGAATAACTCATTTCAAAGCAAACAGCTCTACCAGAAGTTTCTGCCCCTTTATGGAGGAAAGGCTGAAGATGTACGATGTAAGAATCAGGAGTTACATTAAGCTGCAAAGTCTTGTTTTGAGTTATAAACAGCAAGAACTGGGTTTACACAGCTCCCCTTGAGTGACTCCCCCTGCTGCCATCCACAGGTTCCACTGACTGACTGACTTCCTCAATTTCTAACCCCAATACTCATTATTCCATCAAAGTTGGTTTGATGCTCAGTTCATCTACATGTACAGGCAATTTCATGGAATTTCTGGAAGGCCACGGATGTACAATACTTAAACAATTCAGTCCAGTCCTCTGTCAAAATCACTCTTTCTGTGCAGCCATGGAAAGAACTTCTTTTTCCACCAGTGGCAATTCCAGAAACATCCAGATGCTGACAGTTTAAAAAATGGGAAACCTTTTCAGTGGGATTAAAATCAAACCTAATCCAACATTTTCCCGTTCTCTGGGAGGGGTCTTAAAACTGGAATACTGTACATAAGCATGAGCTTCTCTTGCTGAGAGATATTAAGGGGCAATCAAAGAATGGCTCAGAAATGTCTGTGCCTCACTGTGTGAGGCTGTGCTGCCTTAGTTCCAGTGTTAGCTTGGATCCAGGAGAGCAGGTGGTTAATTTTAATCCTGACCATTAAAATGCAGCACAACTTTTCAAAGAAAAAGGAGGCTAGGCTGAAAACAGGAGTTGATTTCCCTGAGTGAACTAAGGCTTGATTATGTTTCTGAAAATATAATGTAATGCTAAAAACAAAATTAAACTTTGACCGAGGTTAGCTCTTGAATTTCCACTGGAATAAAGGCAAACAGATGTCTCCACAGTAAAATGAACAAAACAAAACAAAAAATATTATAAATTGGACAAAAAGTCCAAATCTCAGTAGGGCAGTTGTACATTCAGTTCCCATTAATATTAATTTGTAAGCATTCATTTATGAGAACATGTGTCATCAGCTGCTGCAGCTCAGCTGATGAGTGGCAACTTGGTGACTTGAGGCCAAAATCCAGTAGAGACAGCCTCCTTGTGCTCCCTGATGTCTAAAAGAATGTGGATTTCAATTAATATGGAGGGAGCTAAAGGTTAAAGTTAAAGGTTAAAGAATAAATATTTAAAATAAAGCTGACAAAACTCAAAACATTCATGTCAAGGAGCAGAGTCCTCCTCACTCTTTCCATTTTGCATAAACCTGCTCTGGTTGCCTTTAGGCTTTCACTGAGCAGGCTCCTCATGACAATGCTGTACAAGCCCCAGCTCTGCTCTGTGAGGTAGAAATGAGTTACCTGAATTCAAAAGAACCAGTCCTATCTAAATGCAGACTAATATCACAGAGACACTTCAGTCACTCCACAAAGCTCAGACTAACACATACTGACAAAACTGGGAACTAGGGAGACATAAAAAAGGCTTCCACAACACCTTCCTTGAGTCCTTATCACAAGTTAACTTTCTTAAGTTAACTTTCTTAAGTTAACATTCTTAAGAAAAAAAGCCCAAAAAAAGCTCAGTCAAAAAGCCCAAACCACTAACTGGCCAAAAACAAGACTGGTGTGAATCAGGTGTGAATCAGTAAAGCCCAAACCCAGGTACTGCCTCGGCTTTTTTTTTTAACAACAACTCAGGTACAAGACATTTGAGATCTGATTCCTTATTCCAGCCAATTATAGAATCCATATTACCATATACTTACAATAATATCTTTGTTGTTTTAAAAATATTTCAGTACTTTGGTCAAAGTGAAAGAAAGAGGAGAAAAAAAGTGATTTTTTTAATTTTAAAGCCTCCATTCTATTTTCTGGTTTTAACTTTGTGGTTTTCTGACATGACATATATTCCTAGATATCAGATGTTGAGAAACATCAGATCACATTGAGAGGCAAATTAAGTTAATTTTGTTCCCAGATCACCTGACCTGGACCACAATTTCTAAAGCCAATATCCAGTTCTATCATAAAGGTCAGTATTTGCTGATTACACTGATTTTTGCCATACTCAGTGTATAAAACTGGCTTTAAAACCTCTGAGAAAACACACAGCTTGTCTGGAAATGTAGAAATTGCATACTTGGCTCTCACTTCTCTAAGCCTAATTTATAGAATAATTTAAATATTCTGAATGACTCCCTGCTTAAAATCTTCATCAGAGCACAGCAATAGTGCAGGAGGCGTTGGGATGGGACACAGCAGGACCATGGTACAACTGAGCCACTGGAAGCAACACAGGGTTATTGTTTGGAGGAGGGAAAGTTTAGTGCAGAAAGAGAATGGAGGGCATTCCATTCCCTGGAACAGAGATTGGTGTCAAGGGGAAATCCTGCTGCGAGGAATGTACTGAGCCCAGAAACTGTCTCTGGTTTTATTACTATTTATATTTATAAATAAATGATGGTAAGCTTTCAAACTTTCCTTTCACAGCAAACCCCAAGGTCATGGGAATCACCAATGCCACAAATAGATGAGGGAGATGAAGACATGAAAAGCTGCCCTGCACAGGGCCTGTCAGCTCCAGGCTCCTACTCCTTCACTCCATGTCCCCCTGCTCCCAGTGCTCCTCACATCCCCTGGACACACTCACTGCAAGGTGGGCACTACCTCAACATTAAGCTGCACTGGCAAATTTAAAAGCAAACCCAGGTTCCCCATGCAGGAGGGCAGCAGGCTTTGCTGCTCCCCTGTGGGATGCTGCTGGGTCAGTGCAGGCATTCCCTGAGCGCTGCTCCCAGTGCTGATGGTGACACAGGGGAGGCTGGGAGAGGAGCCCAGCACGGACAGCACATCCCCAGGTACATCCGTGCCTGGAAGGGCACCTCAGCTGTGGCACTCGCTCTCAGGGAGGGACAAGGGAGGGGCCAGGAGACAGAGACACATCAGCTCTGAGTGCTGGCAAGCAGAGAGCATCAGGAGAACACAACCTGATTGGGACAGCTGGGCCTCCCTGAGGGACTGTCTCCTTCACTGTCACCTTTCAACCTTTGTTTCCTGCTCATCCCAATCTTTTAACATCTTCACATCCTTCATCATTTGCACTCCAAGACTTCCCCAAACCAACCCAAGAAAAGATTCTCCTGCCATGTTCTGCTTGCTGTTGTCCCAGCCACTTCCTTCCACATCCACCCTTCGTTGCTCTGCTGAAGGGAGGTGCAGCTGCCACTCAAACCACACAGCTCCTGTAAGCTCTAAGGAGTTCTGTCTTTGCCAATACTCAAGTGTAAAAAATCATGCTGCTGGAAATTTGGGAGCCATTTAAATTTGAGTGAGAGTAAAAGCCCTTCAAACTACCTTCAAATCATGTCGAAAACTCATATAATTTCGCTATGAATCAGTTTCATTCTTTGCAAAAACAGCCAGAGCTTTTCTACTTCAGGCCCTCAGCAATCACAGCTGTTAGATCACACAGCTCAATACAAGGTCTCACATTACAAGAGTTATTATAGATAACAGTAAATTTATTATTGAAAACAAGGTGTTCTGTGGCTGCTCCTGCACAGCACAAGAAGTCCTGGAATGAAAATTGCTCGTCTAAAAATTAATTTTAATTTGGACAGCTCGCAATGAACATAGCCATATGCCAATCCCAGGGTGCTCTGCCTGCACAAGAATTACTGAAATAACTTCACTGGCACTGGGGAAGCTCATTGAAACACAGTTTCTTTTGAATGTGTGAAGCTGGAGGAAATGTTTCTATTTAAAACAACCTGTAGGTCACTCAGTACAGTCCCCTCCAAAGCAGAGCTTTGCTTTCCACAGAAAACTGCAACTTTTCATCAGAAAGGCCAAAATACACCCAGCAAAAAGATTTGCAGCTTTTCAAACTATAGAAGTTTCTCAGAAAAATAAAATGTTCCCAACATCAGCACTGGGTACAAATTGCCTGGAGCCCCAGGACTAGTGGGCCACTGTTTCCTGCTGTAGTCATTCCCTCTCTGCAGCACTAATCCCCAACTGAGCCTCTAATAAAGAAACTGCAACACCCACCATGAGTAAGCACTATAGCTGAGTGAAAATTTCCCTCAGCATTTGTTCCTTTGTGCATGACTAACCAGGATATAACTTAAGGTATTTTTCTTACCCTCTCTTTTCATAATGCAGATACATTCTATTGGAAAAATTACTCTGGCCACTACCCTGAGCAGTAAAGACACACATGCTCCTTTCCTCTGCTCTGTCCTGAATGGAGCAGTTTCCAGCAGGTGCCTTGGATTATTTTGTCCTTGGAGCTGCATCCAGCCATGAACCAACAACTGACACAAGCATCATCACAACCACCAGCTCCTAAGTCAATTCCACCTTCTGCCAGAAGGATCTTTCTGCAGAAAAACTGCAAACGAGGTGCTTGGAGGGAGATTAAGGATCAGCTTCTCAAAATTGTTCAAGCACAGGTTGGGGTTGAAGGTCCCTAAGGTGGTTAAAGATCCAGATCACTTTGGTAACACAAACATTTAGGACACCTAGATCTCTACTGAAACCACAGTGAGGCCACAGAAGCACTTAGAAAGACACAATACCTTTTACCAACATAACACTATGTAAGCCCATTTAATATGTTAATGTAGTAACAAAAAATAACATAGATGTCATTTCCACAGGAAAAAAAGATCTACCTTCTGTAATCCTGGCAGCCAGTGACGATCAAACCCTTACACAGAAAAGCAGTGTGATTTTTGTTACATGACCAGGAGCCTACAAACGCTGGAACTCTGGAGATACAGAAAGTGCCATTTGCTGTAAAACTCTGCTGCATAATCAAAGTTTATGATAATGGGGGTTTTTGTTTCTGTGGCTACAAAAAAAGCAGATTTAAAATGTGAACTGAACTCAGAAAACAATTTTCATTTTGTCAGGACTACAGATTTTGCTGTTTAATTCCATGTTCAATGCTCAGTTGCAGCCAGAGAAACAACTCAGTATCTTACTGTTTGTGGGGACACACCCAGCAGTGAGCTGCATCTGTACTTTTCTGTATCTGAGGTGCTTGCTTCAGAAGCACCATTCTCTCCATTTTATAACTAAACTCTCCAATATTTTCCCCCTCTGTTCCTTGAGGCAGGGTTTGGAAAAGAAGGCCCCTAAGTGTGTCATGCAGAGTGGAGATGCCATGGCAGCAGCCAGCCAGCTGCACTCAGGCCAGGTGCCAAACGACACCTAGATGCTGCCTTCAAACATCTCTCTCTATCCAGGGAGCCTTTTCCTCACACCAGATAAAATTCTGGGCACAGAAAGGGCCTGGCTGAGGGAGGGAGGGAGGGAAGGAGAAATAATATGGGATTTCCAGTTTCTTTTTCAGTCACTATGAAAATATCCTTTGAAATAACAACCTTTAAGATGAAAACACATTTTTACTGCCCCAAGATGTGATTCTTACGGGGTTTTTTTTCATTTTTAAAGCAGAACAGAACTCATGCATGCTTTGGTCATTTGTGAGCCCTGGCAGGTTTCAGAGAGGTTCAGAACTATGGGATGTACTGTTTTATCCCTGTCTCTGGAAGCTTCTGAGAGCTGCAGGGGCCTCCCCTGGGCCCCGACACAGGGTCCAAGCACTGGAGCACCAGAAGCCTTGGAATTGTGGACAGTACAATTAAATCCAGTTGTCACTTCCCAGAGCCACAAAGCCTGGCCATGTCACAGCTGAACAGGCGGAATAAAATCTGTGCTTCTCAGAGGTCAGGGGACTTTGCTGTACAAGTACCAAAGCTTTAGCAGTGACTTTGTTTTTCTCCATGTCAGCCAGGAGCTGACCCATCCATTACCACAAAGGACACTTATTCAATGCTGGTGGAGAAGGAAGTGTACCACCTACTGAGTCACCCATGCCACATCCTAACACCTGGCTGTGGCCTTGCTGGCCTTCCACTAAAACATGAATCTACCCTGAGTACAGATGTAGAAAAAGTCTACAATAAAATCTCAAACCACACAACACTCTCCTAGGTGGGAGGGTATACTGTGATCTCCCAAAGTCCACGGACTTCCAGAAGAAAACCAAAATTCATCTGCTTTGCTTTTGTCCAGTTTCAGGGGTAACAACTGTACATGTCACATCTCAAAGCAAGGTATAAAATTAAATCTCCTTGAAATCAGAAACAAAGTCACAGCTAAAATTTATGTTTTCTTTTCAATTGACTGCACAAAACTATGGCCAAATCTGGCAGGGTGTTAGAAGCCTAATCTACCCCTTACCTTAATCACCTCTGGAAGTTCATCCAAATTATTATCATTCTCACCAGAATTTGGAACATAAAAGAGGGGTTTTTTAAAGCTAAACTACAGACATTTCTTACAAATTAAGTTCTCGCCTGCTGGGCAATGAATCACTCGCCATCCACAGTACACCCCATAGTTGACAAACAAAGCAGTATTTGCCACCCTATTGCAAAACACGGTAGGGCTGTATTTTGGGAAATGATTCTTCACTAAATAAACATCACCCAGCGCAGCACAATGCTACAAGAGTCACACAAACATGAGCTACATCCTGTGGCTGGCTCTGAAACAAGCATGATCCAGTCCCACTCTTTTCCAGGGAACACCAGCTCACGGGTGGGCTCACTCGCCTTTGGTTTGCCTCAGTCACACCACAACCCCTCTAACCCACAGGCAGGACGATCCAGCCCCCACCCTCCAGAGGCACTTTCTCCAAATGCAGCCACATGGCATCCCCAACATAATCAATGTTTACCTGCCTAAAGCTCCGTGTCCTTCCAGATCTTCCACCTGAAGAGATGAGGCAGCTCCCTGTTTGAGCTCAGGTCCCAAAACCATAAATGTGAAGTATGAGGGAAGGAACAGGTAAGGTCAGGAAGAAGGAGATATTTCTGTAATTAGCATCCTTTTAAAATCTGACTTGCATGCCTCTTTTAAACTAATGTTTGCAATGTGTTATTCTGAAAAACCTTAACTGCTGGAACTTCTTAACTGCTGTGCTTCTTCATATACAGAATATCAAGAGCATCACCCAAATTACACAGAGTATCAAGAGTATCACTGGTACATCACTGCACCTGAGACAACACTGACAGTTCCAAAAGAAGAATCACCTCACTTCATATGGCAAATAAAATTGCTACTAATGCTTCACTGAAAATAAACTCAAGTCCTCTGGGACACTCATTGAATTTCCCCATAACTTTCCAATTTTCTAAGAGAATAATTATTTTTATTGTCATTCCAACAGCTGTATTCTGAAATATAAATGTGGCAAGTTAAATTATTTGTTCAATTGCACAGAGCTCACCTTCTCAAAGTGCTCAAGACCAGGCTGGATGTGATCCTGAACAACCTGATCTAGTGCAAGGAGTTCTTGTCCATGGCGTGAGGGGTAGGTGGAGATGATCTTTAAGGTCCTTCTCAACCTTTTTATGATTCTGCAGACCCTGCACGAGGAGCTCCTGCAAGGACCCATCCTTTCACACTCTGATTTCCAGCTCCTCAAACCATTTGGAGCAGAGATATGTACAGGCCCATTGCAAAGGGACAGAAAAATCATCTCACAGCCACCTCATTCTGCAAAAGGAACACCAGCATCCATTCCCACACAGAGATGAAATGAAAATCTGCATCATTCATCAAACCCAAGAATGGCAAAGCAGAGTCTGGCAAGGAGGAAAAGGTGATATTACTTGGCAGGTTTTGCCTGAGCCACAGCAGGAGCCTCCAGGGCTGCAGGCCGTGACTCTATGAGGCTGCTTATGAAATCCATCTTCTACCTGCTAAATCAAAACATAAAGACTAAAGCTCTCCCAATTTCGCTTGCAATAGGAATGAGCTGCTTAAACATCACTTTTTTCTCTAGGTTATGGACTAACTTCAGTGTCTTTGGATGCAAAGCCAGAGCAGCCTGGCTTCGGGGGAACTACTTCATGTTTCAGCCTGATGCCTCAGAGTGGATTCAAGCTGAGGGGATGAGGCTATCACGTCAGTAGCACTCTTGCTTAATGTTTTGAGTCACATATTGTATTAGTCACAAAACACAGTAATTGTCTTTCCATCCTTTTTACCTCACTGAGATGAATAACCTCTCTTATGGAGCAGGTTTTCCTAGGTGCTGTTGATTAGAAAGAAATGGGTAACCTTCCCAAAAAGCTACTGAGCGGGTTAAAAACCCAACCAGAAGCCTCCACACACACACAAACACACACACATGACTCACAATGACCAAATAATCCTGCAGTGAAAAGAAAAGTGTTGCTATTCACTCATGAAAGGAATGTGGGGTGTCTCAGTCCGCAACTGAAGTCTGGAGCATCAATGAGCAAACCTGTGGGTACAGCCCCACATTCCGTGGATGCAAATTGCTCCAGCTCCATGAAGACCCCTCCACTTGCTCCCCTGCTGGCCAGTAAATCATACACAGGTTATCCTTCTCTTCCCACCTGGCTATTAATTCTTTTAACTAAAAAAATCCCCCAAACTGAGACCCTTTTCATGTGCAGCATCCACACTGAAACAACCTCCATGTTTTGGATTACAGCAATGAAACGATGGGAGCAGCCAGACTTTGCTTCTGTCCTCAGGTCGCTCTGCTGCAGTTTGGTGCCAGAAGAATCAGGGAAAAGGTTCCACACTCCAAGTGTGTTGTTGCTCTTCCCTTCCACTTCTGCAATATTAAGCCATCCAAAAAAACAGAGAGGGAGAAAGTCCAATTTGCACAGAATACCCCAAGCGTCCATAAGCAGGACACACAAGTACTCCTGGCACATCCCTTGCTTTTTAAATCATTTTTCAACTTTACAGCTTTGTGGTATAACAAAAACAGCTGCACAGGGTTGCCCTATATCCTTTTCTAATCTATGCCTCCCTATTTGTGCCTTCCCACCCTGCTGCGTGCTGGTGAGCAGCTCCTCGACCCCTTCTCCTCACAGCATGCCATGGGTTTACAGGTGCTGGTGGGACAATCTCACAAATAAACCCTAAATGTTTCAATAAGTTGCCTTTTTACCCACATAATTTCTTCTATAAAAATTAAGGCATCACATCCACACCAGTCCTAGGTCGCCATGTTTAACAGAGCCCCTGCTCATGAGTATGCCCTGCTCGTTCATGGTCCTTGCATGTATTTCTGCACTTTAGTCCAAATTTCCCATGTCTCTCTACTGTCCTGTTTTTTGGGAGGCTTTTCCTCACTATTTTCACCACAGAGGCTGGAGCCAGGTGGCGGAGGCAGCAACTGGGTGGGCCCTCAGCACCCTGAGAGGAGGGGAAGCACCCCAAGATTCCTGCTGGGCGGGCAGCAGGAGTGGACACAAATTCACCATTATTTCTTGGGAGGCCGAGATTAAACAAAAAACAAAACAAAAAACAAACAAACAAACAACAAAGGGGGAAACTGGACTTTTTTTACACCACAAGCACCTCCATTCCAAGCCGCGGACACAAACCCAGCACGGACGAAAGTGGAGGGAAGCGAGTCAAACATGGCGGCCCTCCCTGAGGGGAGCCCGCCAAAACCCTCACCGTGAGGGCAAAGCGCCGGGGCCTCGTGGCTGCCTTGCCGCCCCCAAACCCCTCCCCAGACACCTTCCCCTCAGTCCCAAAGACCTCTCCCCACCAGAAACTTCTTCGGATATTAGGAAATAACGATGGGGACATTCGCCCGGCCTCGAAAAGGAGCGGAGCTGCACCGGCTGCGTTTGCAATTGCACCGGGCTGCCGTGAGGGAAGGCGGGAAGCGGTTTCCCTCAGGGGCTGGAGGTAGCCAGAGGCAGCCCCGAGTAGACCTGGCCCAGGTTTCCCCTTTCCAGGGAAATAAATACTTGGTGTATTGCAGCACCATCTGCTGGTTCCTGTAGACGGGACACACAGGGATCTCCCAGCGGGGAGGGAAGGAATAGAGGAAAATTGAGAGGGGTTTTGAGTGGTTTCTTGCTCCCAACGGGGTGGAAAGGAATAGAAGAAAGTTGAGAGGGGGTTTTGAGTGGTTTCTTGCACGTGGGTTTTCCTGAAGATGAAGTCATTGAGGTGGCTCTAAATAAGCAGTATAAGAAACGCCTGCAAGGCATCACCACCCAGAGAGAAAGTGGGCATATTAGACCCAAGTTTAAAGATTTTTTTCTGAAGGAGTATAGTAGTCAAAATCCAGTTTTTTTCCTATTCCTCTGAAGCAGAGGGTGGTGAATCTGCAGAGCCCCTGGGGAAGCATTTTCTGAGGTCACCATCTGGTTGTGGCGCTTCTGTTTCTTCTGTATATCTAACTCGGGCTGCTTGCCCTTATTTTTTTGTTTGCATTTCATGAAGCTCTAAACCTCTGAGCCTGTGGTCCCGTGCTGTGGAGGTCCTGTGCTGTGGAGGTCCCGTGCTGCCGCCCACCAGCAGCCACCATCACCTTGCTAAGCCCTTGCTGCCTTCCAGTGGTTCCTTTTTCCAGCCGGTTTCCTTCCTGGGCTTGATCCGTCCCAACGCTGAAGTCATGTTGGTAAGCTTTATTGAAAGTTGTTCCTTGCTGGTAATTTACAGCCTGGTGAAGGCAAAAGGAAGAGGTTGGGATTTTTCCCCTTTCAGTGGTTGAGTTGAGATAATACAAATATGAAGAAATACATTACTTTGAAATTATGTTATATAGAGAGGAATGGTGCTCACCTCTTTTCCTTCTTTAAAATTCAAGTACAATACTAATTAAACCATGACTAAACAAAAGAAGACTGGTCCACTCTATGGAGTATTTGAAAAGAAAAAAAACTTCCCTTTACAGGGCCCAGCAAATGTCCAAGGTTCAAACAAAGTACGAGGTGCTAACGAACGGAGTCTTGACAAACCTTGTTTTCCTGCACAGGGGCTCAGTACATAATGATTTCATTCAGCAGCTACTGTTCAAGCATGGAAAGTGTTGGTAAAGAAATCCCACAGAGATCAGACAACCATTTTCCTAACTTAAGCTTCCCCCTCCGCTCCTCCCCCGTTTGCCTTTCGGGCCTCTGCCAGTCATAACATAAATATTCATCAGCTGATATTTGCAGTAGCTGTGAAGTTATGAATGAGGCCAAACGCCTTTCCCTCCTGCCCCATCTGCAAAATGGCAGCTCCTGGTCTTAGCTCATGGTCAAACGACACTTTCCGAAATCCCCAAAGTGCACTTGCAGGCTTTTCAAATTCATTCGGGCTTTTAATGCGCAAAGCAGAAATGCTGTCTACCTAATATTTACCCTGGGATTACTGAAAAAAAATATATATATTACTTTGCTATGCTTTAAACTTTGCGATGCCTTGACGTAATAGACAGAAGTGTTGGCAGCTCAAAATGTTGGTTGGTTTATTTCAGGGGACATGACTGCTGCAGGTTTCCTTTCTGAATTGAATACCAGACACTTGAACCATTTGTTGTGCAGAAAAGAGAAACGGCTTTTATTCTTAATGCTGGTTTCTTAACCACCTGGGTGCTGTCAGAAGGAGCCACATGCACTGGAAAACACTTTTAATAAGACTCCTTTAAGCCTGTCTTAAACCCTGGATCCTGAAAAATGGAATCCCCACTGCCTGTCATACATGTTTTCTCTCTGCAGATTAGTGAGGGGCCGCTGCTTTAGAAATGTTCCATTTTCACAAAGCCTGGAATTATGCTCTCAAACCTGCTGTGGGTCAGCAAGACAGTGAGATATCTGATGTAGCTACACCAGCAAAGTCAAAAGCAGAGATGTCAGAGAAATAAGGTGACAGAGTAGAACTTTAATGAGTCTAATTCAGCAAGGTATCAACACTGGCTCATAGAGGATTAAAAATCCTAAATGCCCAGAGCCATTGGGAAGTCCTGCTGAAGAGGCTCAGCAGCATTTGGGATCAGGAAACTGGAACACCTTTTTGTGGCTTGGGCTGCACAAATCAGTCATGCAAACTGTCCTGTCTTGTCTTATTCTTATAGATTCAGCCATAAAGTTTAAAAAATTAGCACCAAAAACATCAATTTCTTAAAGGAAGGTGATAGACTAGGAAGTTTAAAGATGTTGCAATCACCCCATTTCATTTTGACCATGAAAAACCAGAACATTTCAAATCAACAAATCTCCAATATCTTTTAGCCAAAATAGAGGATATCTTCTAAAAACAATTGTATTTCATTTAAAGACTACAAAGTACAATTTACCGCATCCCTTGAGAATATTCCAACATTCATAATCCTTATTGCTAAAAAAAATGCTTTAAATACCTTCAACTTTAAGTCACAACACTCTGTATGTTCTTTTTTGAGATGAAAGAGCCTCAAAATCATCTCACTTGCACCTCCAAACCAAGACCAAGTACTCACTCCATCTTTTTACTGATCTGTGTACGCTTCTTGGAATATTTGCAATGGCTGCAGAGGTGTTGGATCCTGATGGCAAAAACGTTTCACCTCTGGGAAATCAGACACAGGTTCACCACCAGGACATCAATGAACTCCAAAAAGTCATGGTCAGAGAAGGAAACTTATAAGGCAGATGTTGAATACACACCTTAGCGTGGCTCCTCTGCTCCCACATACAGCTGGGAGCTGCTTGGGCTGTGCACATTACACATGAGACCAACAGGCAGCTCCTTAGCCAGACACATGTGCAAAGTTTTGTTGCACAGATGGAAATCACATGCTGGAGTGGACTTAGGATCATGCATTCCCATGTATTAATATTTCTAGTAACAGACATATTGCTTTTCATGTGTTAATAACCAAAAAGCTTCTCAGAGGCAACAAAAATCCTCCAAGGTAAATTATCCAGTGCACAAATTCAGAATGGAATGATTGTGCTACAGCCACAGCTCTAGAAATCATGGCAGCAGCCACAGTGTTGGCTGAGACACACTATATGTTGCAGCCAACATCTTTGCTCATCACACAGTTCTGAAGATTTCCAATCAGTAAACAGCAACACAAATAAATAAATGAGCTAGGCGGCTGGATGTGCTCTACAGTTCCTTGTTCTTTGGGTGTGTTCTACATACTCCGTAATAACTTGACAATATGGTCCCATCCATATCAGAGCAATAATGGAAAAAGGATTGAGAATCAAATGGAATAATTTTCTTTATCTTTTTATCTTTATGGTAAAAGGGCCTTTCTGCAATAGATCAAGAGTATGGTTTTATGCTTGCAGAGGGGACATGTACACCCAAACCCAACACACTTGAAACAGATAAAAAGCAGAGCACACAGATGGTTGAGCTGTCTGGATTGATGCTCATTAGCATGCCAGCGAATTATTTTGGTTGGGTGTGGTTTTGTAGTCTGTTATGCAGCAGTTACAAACCTACACATAACTACTTGCAAGTGTCAGTCCCTAGACTAACAGGAGGACTGTCAGTGATGCCAGGAGGTCTTCCCAGTGTCTCTGGCACCACTGAATACCCAGAACACAAACTGGAGCTGGAGCTATCAGAGATGTCTCAGCCTGCTAGCAGGGAGCACACAAAAATCAAAGGTTGGGAGATCTAATCTGTTTAAGGTATTGTTTATGGATAAATAACACAGAGAGTAAAGTACAGAGATCATAATCTGTTTGGGTTATTTATATATTATAGTGTGCATGTCATGTACTGGGACTGTTCACCTTTCCATTTACAAAAGATGGATTGAGTGAAGCTCTGAGCAACCTGGTCTAGTGGAAGTTGCCCCTGCCTATGGCAGGAAGGTAGGAACTAGATGAGCTTTAAGGTCCCTTTCAACCCAAGCATTCTATGATTCAGCACCAACTCTGTAACAGGGCAAGTTTGTCTGGGAAATACCAGCAGCATTTAGAAGGTCACTGCACAGGCCTTGCCAAACTAAGAACAATCACCACAGCAGCCTTGCCTCAGAACTCACTGCTTTCCTCCAGCTGTGGCCTCAAAATTCCTGATAAAAGCAACCATTGAACACCTCACATGACAGCTGCAAGTCCTACCAATTCAAATACTATGAACTTGATGGGATTCCCACAAAACTTCTAGTGAAAGGTAAGAAAACGTTGGAGTCTCTTGGGAAGGCAGGGAGAACTGAGCCTGTATGTTCACTAGAAGGTCTTTGCTAGTCTCCTCTTTAGATTCCTTACCATGGCTGTGGGTGGTGTATGGGAACCAGGGACTGGGTTTCTGTGCCACAAGACTCAGTGCTTTCTCTGCTGACATAAAGTGCTGCTGAAGCACCACAGGCCACCAAAGTCCCACCTAAGCAGGTCCCTTGTCCCATCTGGCAAACTTTCAACTTTAACACTGGGTAGGGGGCTCTTGGAAAATGAAAATGAGCTCTTACCTTCTCACCAAAACACCCCAGCAACACTCACACCTGTCCATACCTCATGTCCAACTCTTTCCAAAGGACAAAGGCTCTGCCCAGAAATCTCACCCATCCTTCTCCTCCCAGGTTCCCTGTGTGATCCTATCCAAGGAGGTTTCTGCTGTGGGCACGGCAGAAAACACGCAGCATGCAGTGAGGTGTCACAGCCAAGAGATGGGTGCTGCAACCCCCAGTCCTGCAGCCATGCATGAGGAGCTCTGGAACAAACTCTCCAGCAGGCAGTGAGGAAATGAGGTGGATTAGTGCCAACTCTTACTCTTTAATTGCAGATATATTCTGTTGGTCACAGTCTCAGGAAAGCACAAGTTCCCTTTTCCTAAAATACATTTCTCTGTTTGTAACTCTTTCAAAGAGCTTGCCAGTGGAGTTTCTTTTATGAAGGGCACTTCTTTAATTCTTCCAGGTTCTTGGGTAGAAACATAGGCTTGCCAAAGGGAATTTTTACTACATTCAGTAATTTTTGCTGCTCTTAACTAACTAATGGGAAGGCTGCAGACATGTCAGTGACAATTTGCATTAAAATAATAACAAAGACTCCCTTCCTGCACTCTTCAGCCTCTCTCTCTTTGATAGAATATGTGTACAGACCCAGAGGAAAGAAGCTTAGATATGGGAGATGATCCTGCTGTTTGAATTCCCATCTCTGATCAGCATTCAGGATCTGTTAGGAAGATTGTTCATCTCACAGCCATGCTGGGTGTCTGGGTCTGGTAACAGAACATGCTGAACTAATTTGCTGACCCTAGAGTAGAGACCTGCTCAACACCCATCCTGAATTTGTGCAACAGCTGAGTTTATGCTGTGTCACCTTATTGTAGGGTCTTCACACCTTCCTTTGAAGTCTTGGTGTCTGCTCTCAAACATGAGAGTCACCTCACATGAAATAAACCTTCTGGTGAATACCTGCTTTGCAGGAACCTGTTTAATGACAACTAAGTGTTTAAAATCCACTACTTTCAGTTCTCCTAAACCACCTCTGCTGTTTGCCTGTGGACCTTCCCCTGGTTGCTGAGTATTTGTGGTGTGTGTTGCCCAACCCAGAGTTACCTGCCTTAGGGAGAACAGCAAATTTAGGGAGGGGAAAGTTAAGGGACTTAAGCTGGGTGAATCAGTTTCTTTCTTTCCCCATTTTAGAGAGAGACTTTCTTTACCTCTTCCTGTCAATTTACCCTTCTGACTCTGTTGAGCAGAGACTGCTGCCTGCAGAAAAGCATCTCTGCAGAGCACAGCGCTGCCTTAACCTTGACTGGAACCTAGAGCTGCTGCTGTCATAAAGTAATAGCCAATATTAATCACTGTCAGTTATATGGATGTCTTCCCTTTGGCTGAATATCCATCTGTATGCACCTCCCAGCCTTCCACACCACAGAGGTGCCAGTTGATTAGTCAGTGTGGTTAATTACCTGAGCACCCTGCAGGACTGTGACAGAGTAATGATGGTCTCAGGGCAGTCCTATCAGGGTGCTCTTGAGCACAATTCATCCTGCTCACCTGAAGTGATGACTTAGGAGCTGGAAATCCCTAAGGGAGAATCAGATCTTTGAAGTTCCCTTGGGACAGCCTCTGGGTTCCCCTTTCCAGAGCTCCAGGCCCTGGGGAAACACAGAGCTGCCCTCAGGGGTGTTCTTATGTTGGCACATAAGCCATGTACCTATGCAAAGGAAGAAGCTTAGCTAGAGCACAAAGGCATTTAGCATCTGGAGGACGTGTTCTCAATGCAGCAAAACATCTTTGTTATGAGTGTAACATGTGTGGTACTCTTCCTCTGTTTGGCAGGAGATAAGAAAAACAGAAGCAATGCAAAAATGAAAACAAAATGGAGCATATAAGCATCGTGAAACAATTACAATGCTGCATCTCATTAGGATCTAAATCTGGGATTGCCAGTCTTGTTTTAAAACCAGTTTTGTTCAACACCCAGTGACAGAATTTAAAAGCTGACATATCTTGCTGTATTGTGGGCTGCAGTCACAGCTGGTGTAAATCAGAGTAAACTAATTAAGTCAATGGAGCTTCTCTGATTTACACTAGCTGAGGTTATGGCTCAATAAGGTTGGGCTTGCTTTCTAGGAGTGTTCAAGGAAGCCAACTTCTGTGTGTCCTGTGATGAAGTGGTTATTTATAATGGCCTTCAATGTGGTTTGGAGCCAAATTTCCACATCAAAAGTAGCTTTATAAGAGATATCCTTACAGTGAGGTTCAGTGCAAAATCATGACTTCAGAAGCCAGCTTTCCTCATGCACTCAAGTATTTGATTTCAGCCTGAAAACCATTTGAGAAGCCAAGAAAAGCAGAGCCATTCCTGCCTACTTCCCCAGCTCTGCTTCATCTTTGAGTCGCCTGCATATCCAGCAGGCCCCGACCTACACTGCCCATTTATATCAAGGCGAGTTACTCTAAGTGTCTGTTTATTTTTGTTCAGAAATTCCCAGTAAGACAGACAAGTTTCATGCTCAACCTGAAAAATTGGGGAATGGAGGTGGAGTTCTTACCAGAGTTCCAGAGCTATTTGTTTGACTTGGCCCCTAGAGCAAATAAAACACAATAACGTGTCCCAGAGTCACAGCGAGAGGTGGAGGTCACAAGAAAACAGATCACGTCTTTCACAGCTCCTCAGCTTCACTGCACTGAGTTATGGCTCCTATTATTTACTTACTGGATTCTCCACCCTGTGTGCACACTCCAAACATGCAAAAAGCAGCAGGTCTCTGCTTCAAAGGACTGACAGAGAGAGAGAGAGAGAGAGAGAGAGAGAAAATCTGTCCTGAAGCTACAGTAACCTCCTCTTCAGTTTGATCTGAAGGGTCAGATGTTCTCAGAGCCCTCATCTGACTCCTGCCATCTGCTGAGCCGCCTCTGTGCTCTCCTCTGCTGGGTTAAACTACCAGACTCTCATGGCAAAGATGTTCCCAGCACAACCAAACTTGCTCAAGGTGGGCTTTTCCAGAGGGATGTTGTTTTTTCCTAGGAGAACCCTGCTCCCTGCATGTCCAGCTTCAGTGTGGTCTGTCAGCTGTCCAGGAAACATCACGGGCTCTTTCACTGACTTTGCCACTTTGAAACAGATTGATTTCTTTAGAACTTAGTGCTAACAATGCATGTCTTGATCTGAGCTGTTGAGATCCCAAAACAGGGCTGAAGCCTCTCCAAACCTCCTGGGTGGTTTCTGCATATCCTCTGGAGAATGCTGCCCTCTTCTACACATCCTTAAGTGGCTTTAAGCCTCCAGGAGCTCACTGGAGACAGCTTTGTGGCAATGCTTCCAAAAAGGGAAACTTCTGAACTGCCAGCAGCAGAGAACTCCACACACAGACTGAACATGGAACACCAGTGTGTAAGAGCCTGCCTCACATCTGAACCTCTTGGGAAGTACCAGTTTCTCCTAAAAAGCACAGGATCATCTTCCTCTTTCACACCCTCAGGTTTTGCTTTTGGTCTCTTCTCTCTTCACAAAACATGTGATAAATATTTGCTCATTAAGAGCTGTAATCTCCTTTTCCAGGGAATGTTCCTGGTCCATCCTGGGATGTAGTTAAAGAGTCCTATTCAGTCACTGATTATTCACCAGCCTCCCAAACCAGTTGGGGTTTTTCTCAGTACCCAGCACACCAGCTGAGTGCTGTCCTTGTGGGTACTGAAATATCACTCACTGTTCTCCCCTTATTAGGTTTTTTCTATGTAGATAATTTTTTTTTCTATTTGTGACTTATTATGGAGCCCACGCAAAGACAGAAAATAATTTCACTATTAAACCCATCACATTTGTTATTTGCCATTTGGGTAGGCAGTTCCACTAAAGCATCAAAAATACAACACACCTCTGCTCCCTTCTACTTCTGTACCTTGATATAAGGACTATGACTAATTGTTCCTAAAAGTTTGTTGGGCTCACTTGTTATTTAAGAGAAATAATTTTCTACTTACATATTTCACAAAGACCTATTTTTTTTCTTACATTACTTACATTCTCCTCAGAAATACAAACCATAGAAAGATCTACTATCACCTGTGTGCTCTGATTTTTTCTCAGCTTCTCCAGATGAAGCAAATGTGGAGATAGATTTTTTTTTCTTAGTCTGGACATTGTTCAGTTTTTAAAATGGTTGAGGACACTCAGTCTTTCTGCTTTTTAACCCAAACCAAGCAGAATTCCTACCTTTTATTTTTTAATAATTTCAAGAAGTAGTTGTGTTTGGCTGTCTCAAAATCAAAAGAAATTCTCTTCACTGTGGAATATTTTAAAAAGATAATTCTACCAGACAAATGAATTTACTTTCTGTTAACAGTCTCACAGCCTTTAAGTATTTGGATCTAATTTTGGTTTTTAATGCTTGTCTAGTCTTACTAGGGTTGAACTGGAAGGCAGTCAGATGATTCTCAGATAACAGGCAGGAAAAAACAATATAAATCCCTTATCCCAGAGGAACTAGAAACGGTGAATTACGCACAAGTAACAAAACTGGTTTCCTCACCATCAGAACTTCTACTGAGCCACAGAGTTTCAGAACTTTCCTCCAATCTGGCTGGGGCAAAGACAGGAAACTGCATCTTCTGAGCTTTAGAAATAGATCTTAAACATGTAAACATGAGATATTATGCCCCTGTCTTTTAAGTAACATTTATATTATCTCAAATAAACAGTCTTGCCGAAGTTAGTCTGTAATTGACATCTGACACAGTCCACATTGCAACGATATGATAAGTGCAGTAAACAGCAGAAATTATGTTTCTCTGTTCTCTGAGAAACATTCATATTTCCTTGCACAGATAAACTTTATTTTGTTGCTACGCAACTCTCACACAACAGACCACATTCTGCAGTAAATAAGAGTACAGATTTTACAACTGGAGGGCAAGCATGTGGCCTTTTGGGTTTTCTCCCCATTTCGAGTTCCAGCCCCAGCTTTAGTTCCCATTATAATATTCCATCATTTCATTACAAAGCTGCCTCTAAAGCTCAGTAAGGGATATTTCAAACTGAGCAAAGTGGGGGAGTCAGAATACACGAGGCTGATGGGAAACAAATGGTGGAGCTGGTGATGTCAGTGAAACCATGAAATTAAGGGTTTTTTCTCTTTTTTGGTCTTCTTTAAAAATGAACATTAAATTTTCACAGCAAGATATTCAAAACCTGTGTGGCCTCTTCCTGCTTCCTGTAAAACTGCCATACCTGCAAGGGAGGTGAAACAGGTGAAGAGCTAGCCTTGGTTTTACCCAAGATGAGAACAGTCTTACCTCCTTTATTCCTTACAGCTGCATAATTTCTCCTGAATTCAGTGGATATTTATGTTGTTCAGCGAACAGATCCTGCGTGTCTCTGCAGCCTCCTCATGAGCAGAGTGAAGAACACTGAGATTTATCTGACTTAAGGGTGTGCATGAAACTCAATAGAGGCACTAGGCTCTTCCCAAGTCATGGGTTAATGCCTCAGTTATCCAAGTTTCACTTTTGCACATGGCTGCAAATTCTACAAACTCTCCCAGGCAGCATCAGCCTTCCCTTGCCACTATTAGCAAATCAGTCCAGGTGAAAAATGGGACTCGGAGCTCCAGGTGGATGCAGCTGGCACAGGTTGGACCTACAGGGACTTGCAGTAGCCAAGGATCTGACATACATCCAATGCATGTACATAGCAGCTTGTGCCACTTAAACAGCTGAATTTCCCTGAATTTCTCCAAATTTCCCCAGTTTTGCTTTGCTCTTTGGTTCCTTAAAACAAAGAGTCCTCTGAGTTCCTACAGCCTACATGCCACAAGCCCAGATGCTTATAAAGTCACTAGGGAAAGGACACAATGTTCAGAGGAAAGCAAGATTTAATCTCTACAATCTACAGTCTAGTTTCTCTAAACAGTGAGCAAGAAGCATCTTTTGCATTTTAAATTTCAGCATTTCTGTTTATAGTTTCACTTTAACAGCTAAATTACTCCCAGGAATGGAAATTAATTATCAGCATTTGTTGCAAAACACCTTGAAGTTTCTGTGCTGGTCTTGTATAAAGGCCCATCTCTAACCACACAGCTTTCCTTAAGAGCCTGAGAGATTTGGAAGCACCTGTAAAATCTGCTTTGAGTTCTTTCTTCAACAAGTGATTTCCTACAGAGCAGAGCGTTCCCTCAGTCAGGATTGCAGGAGGAGACCCACAGAAGGAATGCAGTTGGATTTTGTCTGGAAGCACAACAGGCAATGCACAAGGCAAGAGTCTTCAGAGCTAAATCTTGGAAAGCAATGCTTGATGCCTTCGGATCAGTGTCCTGTCAATTTCTTCCACTCTCCGACATCCTGGAGGAGAAGTTGCAGATCAGTTCAAGCCCCTGATTTTCCAACCCACTCTAAGCCTTTTCTTTTTCTGCCTCATAAAAATCTCCATTCTGTCAGATGAAATCCACCCCTCAGCAACCAGAGATTTGCCACTACTTTTCTATGGATTTATTGCTCTCCTTGTGAAAAAAAAAAAAAAAAAAAACCACAACAAAATAATGTTTTCACCTAATCTATTCAGTTCCCCATTTATAAGGCAAGGATAACAAGTCTTTTTCCCATTTCTCCACAGACTAAGTTGTTTAGATTGCAGACATTCCCCTCATGCAAGTTGCTACAGCACCTTGCCTGGGGCAAATGAGAAAACGTGATTTCAGAGAGGAAATGTTGATGTCCCACCTGTCAGTGCCATTGCCAGGCAAAACTCTTCCTTCAGCATCTGGAGAACTTCTTTTGCTCCTTCTTCACCCTGGGAGATTAGGAGACAATGAGAACTATGATGTGTACATTTATGTGTGTAGGCACAGACAGGTATATGTGTGCCAAGAAAGGTTTTCTGCACAAACATAAATCCTGAGGGTTGGTCATAGCAAATTTGGCCAACAGCAAATCAGATGATCTGGATGCACACAGATGCATCACACACACTCCTCTGTGCACACAGACAGATGCACGTGCATTTAACAGGGCTAAACAGTGAGTCCAGGGATCTGCAGTCATGCATTTGGGCTTTCCCTCACCTACCTGATAAGCCAGGCCCCAGAGGACAGGTCTCCCAACAAAAACAGCTTTGGCACCAAGAGCCAGGGCCTTGAGAACGTCCGTGCCTTTTCTCACACCTCCATCCAGGAACACCTCCACCTTCCCCTCCACAGCCTCCACGATTTCAGGCAGGACATCAATCTAGGAGAGAGAAACCACGAACACAGCTTGGCTGCTCCTGAAACTCTATTTATTTTTTGAGCCAGTTCTTACACACAGGATCCAAGCTTTACAGCAGCTTAATGAGCAGTTGCATGCCTAAATATACACCCAAATAACACAGCTTTGTATTGAGAATCAGCAGTGACTTTGCAGGGTAGAAGGTACATACAAAGGTCAGATTTATTTGGAGAGTCACATAAACAGAATGAGAATCAGCAGGGTCTCACAAAGTGGCCATCTGACCCCATGACACATATCTGACAGAAGCCAGTATCTGATTCTTATGCAGAATATACAAAACAGCAGCAGTAAGGAAGCCTTTTCATGGTGTTACCTCCCAAACTTCCAGCCTTCACTAGCTTGGGGATGAAATTGGATCAGCTCACTTTTTAAATAATCATCTTTGCTCCCTGTCTAAATTTCCCATTCATTTATCCTGAGGGCCAGCTCAGGAGCCCAGAGGCAGGCACTGTACCTACAGACAAGGAGTGAGACAAACACATGCCTGGAAGAACCTAGAGCTGGCTGAAAAATTTTAATCAATGCATTTTCCCTCTTGAAAATGCATCTAATTACAGGAATGACTATAGAGAAAAACTTTTTTAGATAAGAAAACATTAACTTTCCTCTAAGTTTTGAGCAAGGTGGGAAGTAATTTTTTTCAATGCACATGTATGCTGCTTTCACTGAGCTCTGCTCATCCCCTTTCTCAGCTTATCCCCTACACCAGTGACACAAGTAAGGGGGGAAATATTTTTACTGTTCTCAGGTTACAAGTGTGTAACCAGGGAATTAAGTAATTCCTCTTGCCATGCAAGAGGTCCCAATGAAAGGATGAGCCTCCTAAATCCAAGCCTGGAGCATTAATTACAGGGCAAATTTTCCTACAAGGCCACCTAAATAGTTCCTATTCATGAAAATCAGGAAAGGAGCACCACCAGAAGCCAAGTATTAAAGGAGACTGGAAACAGTGTGTGGAAGTAAGACAAAAGACACACAAATTCACATCTTTCAAATACGGATGTAATTAATTTCATTTCTAATGGATAAAAATGACTAGAAGATGGGGGGAAAAAAACTTGAAAGTGCACTTTGTTTTTAGATTTGGATTAAAATTTTCTTGAAGTTTGGCACTTGCTGTGATTTTCCCCCTCCCTTTGGTTTTGCTCTCTTGCCAGACATATTTTGGATCTATTTCCACATCCAGAGACCACTTTCTACATCCTGACAAACTGTACCAACATTAAAGTGCTCTAATAACTAAAGCATGATGCAAACCATAATTAAAACAAAGATTTCCTCAATGTGTAACTAGACACTAGAAATATTGACCAGCTTGGGTTCAGCTCATGATCTGAAACCCCACGAAACTGAAGCAAATTATTATGTTTCTAAATCAGAACCATTTTACATGACCTGATACAGATTCTGTATAAAAACAGGCATTGTGGAGTAGTGTTCTTTGTACCAGAAACCCAGGGAACACATCAGTTTTAGCCGTTCTCCTCTGCCCTGTGGTGTGGCAAAGGAGTAACTCCTAACAAGGAGTTTGCAAATTTCTCTTCTGCTACAGCTGTCAAAAATTAATTTGTATTTCTTGAGCTCTCATGAGTTCCTCAAAATGGTGTTTTTAACAACCTTATACATTGTTGCTGTTGGATTACCTCACACACAGGCTTGCCCAAGAGTTTCAAATGCTCTCAGTGAAATTGGGGAATGGATTCCCAGGAGGTGACAAGAGGACCTGTTCCCCTCTCCCTTCAGGGAACCAGCACGGAAAACAGGAGGTTTTTCATCGAGAACATATTGGAAATACCCAGAGAGGCACAACTGGGCTTTGATTCCCCTCCCTTTCATTCTCTTTTTATTTGTGCAGCTTTCCCACACCAAATGAAGCAAGATGAGTGATGACTGGAATTTTGGGGTTTTTCCTTCATCCTGAGCACATACTTTTTCATTTTCCTTTACTTCTTTCTTTTTTGCCGACGGAGAAATTCTCAAATCCCTTTCACCTTTGGAAAAGTCATGGGGTAGCACGACAAGGAAAAGGAAAAAGGAAAAACTGTAATTCAACCACTCTCTCCCTTTTCCAAAGGTGAAAATACTTGAAAGAAGAAAAATGGAGAGTTTCATTCTGCTTTTAGCTGTTCCTTAACTGCAATTTTTCAGAAGCCTCCAAAGAATATTAAAAGAGGAAAACCGACCCTAATACAACCTTCAGTGTGCTGCAAATGGCAACGAGGGTATTTCAAAAAAGAATAAGAAAGAAGACATGGAAGAGGAGAGTGGAAAAAAATTCTGAAAGATTTTCCAATTTGATCTACCAAGGAAAGGCTGTGTCTAACTCAGAGTACGATGTGACATACATAGAGAAGTGGAGAGAGGTTTTCATTCATGGCTTAAGGCATAGAACACTTATTCCAGGTTTTTCCTCCAGCTTCTGCATGTTCAGAGAAAGCAAACAAGAACCCAAAAGGCAGAGAAAATTAAAGATTACTGGAGCATATTGGCATCAGTACTCACAGTAGCAGGGACCCCATCAAGCTGTCGTGCTCCGTGATTTGACACCAGGATCCCGTTTACCCCAAGCTTTACAGCTTCTTTGGCATCATCAGCTAGGAAAAAGTCCAAACAAGATGTGTCCTTCCATAAGCGGGAGCTTGTAGACACCACAATCAGGGAATCACTAAGAAAACCATTGTCAGCTCATGCAAAGCCACCTTAGGGCTTCAGCCTTCCAAAGCCTTGCCTCAACACAGAAAAAGGTTTTATCTTTAAGTAATAAGATCAGAAAAGCAGCTTGAAATTTTGGAGCAGAACATTTTATCCCTTTGGATCAGCAGCCACTTTGGTAGTTAGCCCTTATTTTCTCTCTTATGTTCCAGAACTCATCAGTAAGAAATTCCTTTGCTGAATGATTTTGTCCACTGCAAAATTACTGGCATGGTGGTGGTGTTGGTGACAACACCAGGCACTTCTTTAGGCAGCTGCTCCCACAAACACCTTCCCTGGTGGGTTCCTGAGGGTGCAGGAGGAGGTGAGAGCCCTGCCCGTGCCCTGTCCCAGGAAGCAGCAGGGTTACCCACCCCTGAGGATGCCCTTGAGCACGATGGGCAGCGAGGTCAGCCCCCGCAGCCACTTGACGTCCTCCCAGCTGACGGTGGCATCGATGGCCTCGGCGACGTACACGGCCAGCCCGCTGTCCTCTCCAAAGTCCTTCCCTGAGGAAAAGGCCAGCTCGCTGCTCGAGAAGTTCTTCAGGCTAAAAAGTGACACAAGACACAGAAAAACAGCCTGAGGGGGATGTGCTGCAGTCACCATGGGTCCCTAATGGCAGCATTCAGTATGCCTGAGGTAAAGCTTTGCTGCAGGGCAGGGCAGGAACAAAACCAGGCAGTCCCAGCAGGTCAGATCCCCCTCCTCAGTGAGCCAAAACCTTTGGCTGACAAAGCATTTGAAAATCTTTAATGTCCCATCCAACTCAAGTCTTTCTATTTTTCTGTGATGGCTTTGTGATAAATCTGGGGCAAGTTTCTCTGGCCCAAGGTAACAGTTTGACTTCTATAGCAAAATAAATAGGGTTGAGTTTTGTTTTTCAAATCCAGGGAATTCAGCTGTGAGAGGAATAGGGGATCAGGGAGGAAATAAAGTTTTCTTATGCTCCATGAAACAGATGGATGTCCATGAATCTTTGCAAAAAGTTCAGAATTTTCATCTGTCCGATAAGGCCGACAGCCAGCCTGTTTACCTTGTGTCCCTTTTGTACATTTCCTTGTAAAACATAGAGAGGAAAGGAAGCTCACGTGGAAACATTGCTGTTACTCGGGTTTTTCAGCAACAAAATCTCCCAGGTTCTAGCACATGCATGTCCCACTTGCCCTGCTCTTCTGAAACTGTGTCCTGTTCCACGTTGGGCTATTTAATACTCACATTTCACATTTTGGGAAGTGCATGAGTGTTTTTGCATGGAACCTGGCTGGTTTCACTGCTGATTTCATGCCTGCAACAAGCAGCATTTCACATGGCTTTTCTGCTCAGCTCCAGGCCCAGAAGCAAACAAGAAAGGAGCAGGCTCTCAGCAAGATCCAGCTTTTCAGCTGTTGGTTTGTGGAGGGTGGGGTGCCCAGAGAAAAACAGAACCATGGATAAGATTATATAAATAACTGTTGTTTTTCTTGGCCTGCAGAATGCAGATCAACACTTGGATGAATGTTGCCTTACATACATTTCAGAGCACAATGGCACCTTGTTGTTGCTTTGAAACTTTGTTGAAAACCCGAAGCCAAGAAAAAGTTATCACATAAATGAGCAGAGCCCCGCGCTAGGAGAGTTTCACTATGGCTCTGCAACAAAGCTCTGCCCAGGCAGCACTCAGGGATCTGCAGTGATGAATTGGAACCTTCAAGGATTACTCCTATTTCTCATGATTTCATCCTGGTCACTCGAAACCTTGTTGTATTTGGGCAAATATAACAAATATATTTGGGGTGGGGTCAAAGTGCTTCAGAAACACTCTCCTGCTTTGCTCAAATGTCTTTGGGTTGTTGGACTCACATTCAAGAACTCCTCAACCCCAGGCCTTAAAATTCTACTGCCCCTAAAAACTAAGCTATTTTCATAATTGCCTAACTTTATCTTTTAGAGTAAAAGGTCAGTGTATATTGGCAATGTGTCAAACACAGATCTCGAGCACAGTTACAACACAGGGCACACACACACACCAGTGTGGTACATTTTCATGTTAGATGTGTTGGGGCTTTTTTGCTCTCTAGTGCTTCCCTCTTAAAACTGTATTTTAACAGAGAAATCAGGGCAGAGTTCAGTTCCTCTGTCAACTTTCATCTCTTAGCTGCAAGTACAAGTGCAGGAAGTGGGGAAATCCAGCACCCCAAGCTCTGGAGGGGTTTTTGCCAGTGAGGTAGAGAATCAGATTCACTGCAGAGCCCCATGGCTTATCTTCCTTTGGAATAGCATGGAAATTAGGAAAAAATTCTAGATGTGACTCTTGCTAAGTACATGGTACTTAAACATGTGTACAGTGTAACACAACAGTCTTTGGAGACATAGGAAGAACAATTCAATTTCATTGATAATGTTCAAAGCTAACTTTCACCCAGAACTCACCTCAAAGTTTATCTGCTTCAAAATACATTAAGCTGTCTTTTTTTCCTCTGTCTTTCCATTTTTGTGTTCATTTTCATGCTCTAAATAATTCTAACATGTGCCATGGTAGACTGTGGTTGTTACCAAGACCTATACGCAAGAACCTCACAAGATTTTTAGCTTCAGGTCCTGGATATCCCATTGAATAAATATTCTTGGCTGCTAGAACTGTGCCAGCACTTCAGCATATGTTTATCAGGGGAGTCTCTAGTCTTATCAATTTGTATTTACAAAAGGCCAAGCAAATCAGCACTTAAACACCATTGTAAGGTTAAAATCCTGGTTTAACTCTGTTAAAATTGAATTCTTCATTGGCCCTGCAATGCAGAGGAACTAGTGTTAGTCAATCATGATGCCACAAATTCTGAGACACAGAACATGTCCCAAAACACACTGTGGGGTAAAAACTGCCCTCATGGAGAATTTAGAAAGACTGATACCCATATATTTCTGTATTGGAGTAAAAGAAAAGCTGAAATTGCTCAAAAAGGGGCTCTGCAGTTGGTAGCGACATGGCCCTGGACCCAGAGAAGTGTCATAGAACAACACAGAGAACCATAACATCTTTTGGAAGGGACTTTGGGCCCACTTTTGGAGCCCAGCCCATTCTGCTGCTGGATCCCAGCTCAACATCAGAGCAGGTCACTCCAGGCTCTGCCCAGGTGAGGTTTGAAGATACCCACGAGCACATTGATACACGCATAAAGAATCGCCCCGTGTCTCTTACTTCAGCAGCAGGCCTGGCACAGCATCTTTTATAGCGAGCCAAGAGCCAGGAAAGCTTTCTTTTGCCCCAGAGCAGATGCAGCCCAGGCAGACATACGCACGGCCCCACAGAGCCGTTCCCAGCACCAATCTCAACCCCAGCATCCCACGGCGCTGTCCCGGTCCCATCCCCGGCAGCAGCAGCGGTACCTGAGGTGCGGGGGCAGCTGGAAGCGGTTGCGCACGTCGGCGCGGCGGCGGCCGAGGTACGGCGTGTCCACGGTGAGGAAGATGCCGCGGTAGCCGGCGCTCTCTGCGCGCCGCACCAGCGCCACCGTCACCCGCCGCTCCTTGTACGCGTACAGCTGCAGCCAGCGCAGCGCGGCCGGCGCCGCCGCCGCCACCTCCTCGATGGACGACGTGGCCCAGGAGCTCAGCATCATCCCCGTGCCCACGGCCTGGCACGCTGCAGGAACACAGAGCGACAGTCTAAACAGGAGCGTTCAAATCAACGCATTTAAAGCTTCCAGGTTTTTGGATGCTGCCACATTGCCTCCCAAAAATCGCCCCCCGCACAGGCAGAAGTGAGCATTTTTGGGATGCTTATTCCCAAGTTGGAGCCTGCTTTGCTCTATTCCTGGTCACATCTCACAGCACACACCAGGGAGCATATATTGTCATGGGAGCACTGGCATTGTGCTGTTGGAAGTCTAGGTGTCCAGAGTTGCCAGGACCCCTGCACACAGCCCAGAACACCTGTGGGTTTGATTATGACCCGTGGAACAAATTACCAGCTTTGTATGAAGACCTGAAAGGCATAGAGGTTTAAGTAGTGTAATAATAAAATTATCACTAGGTGAAAAAGTAGATTTTAGGGTTTTTAGAATAGGGGTTTCAGGGACAAGACAGAGGGACTTGCATCACAATCATCTTTTACGGAAAATGCTTTCCTTAGGATTTTTCCTCCTGAGAAGCCTCAGGAACAAAATGCCAACAATGGTTATCTGCTGCTGTGGAATGCAACAGGTGGATCTTTGATGGGCCCATATTGGATGTTTCTAACTAATGGCCAATCACAGCCCAGCTGGCTCGGACAGAGAGCCGAGCCACAAACCTTTGTTATCATTCTTTGCTATTCTATTCTTAGCTGGCCTTCTGATGGAACCTTTTCTCTATTCTTTTAGTATAGTTTTAATGTAATATATATCATAAAATAATAAATCAAGCCTTCTGAAACATGGAGTCAGATCCTCATCTCTTCCCTCATCCATGAAACCCCTGTGAACACAATCACAGACTTGG